>DWMY01000563.1:0-22853 GCA_018249775.1 Heliconius hecalesia formosus | reverse complement strand
CTCCAAATCCGACTCATGAGCCTTGCATTGAACCTTGGTCGTTTAAGATGGGCCTCCCTCAGGAAACCGAGGGTCTCTTCTGACTGAGTTTTTTGTTGTTTGTGTCATTTGTTTAAGTGTGTTTTTTTAAACAATTGGAACATCCTTATTGGAACTACGAAAATGCGGGTTGCATTAAGGTATAAATAATTTTCACATTAGTAATCTTAAGTGTTTTTCAAACATACATTACATGAATAATTCAGTAGTTAAAGCGGGCAAAGCCGCGAGCGGGTCGCTAGTATAATTTAATTTAATAGAATTTTTCATGGGCCTACGTGGTTCAGTATAACAGCGTCTGTAAGCCCGATGAATATGGGACCATCACACGGGGGTAAAAAATATTTTCATCTCCGTGCCCAGGTGAAAATGATAGTGCAGCGTTGAGTTCTGTCATGTAACACGCAATGTCTTGAATGCGGACGATAATTGGAAAAGAAATAATAATTTTTAATTGTATATATATAATGTTAATTGTTAGGTTCTCCATACAATTAAATTTTAACAGTTAGGTTCTCTCTGTCTTCTTTACTATGTGGGATACATCGTGGCAGTGAAAAAATATTATAGTATAAATTTAAAAAAAATCAGCTTTACGCTATATCCCGCACACAGCAGGGTAGGCAGTGGGAACCTAGTGTTAAGACACTCCGTTCCCCACTTTCTGCCCAATTCTGGAGGCATTGCAGGTTGAGTGGTAGAACTCAACGCCGCGCTTAGCCTCGACAGCAGAGCGAAGAAATGGAAATATATATTTAAGTAAATATTTCATCTCCTCGAGTGGGGATCGAATCCACAACCAGTCGGTTTTACAGTCACACTTCGTGCCGCTGCGCCACGACTGGCGTATAGTATGTAGTCGTTAATTATTCAAAGCTTAATATTTTTGACTGCGGAAAATTCGATAATTAATTATTGTGTAACTTTCTGTCTGTACGTCAAGGTGTTTGTATGATGCAAAACATTCCATTTAATTAATATAAACATTGCTTTGAACAGAAACTGAAACCAATACCGTAAAATAGTAATTTTATACGTTAATTTTGTGGCATTATTCTTACATTATTTGCTTTACGCTGTATTCGGTTGTGTAAAGAAGGAACTCAATGTTAAAACACTACGTATGCTACTTTCCACACAATTTACGAGACATTGCGTTTCGGATATTGGAACTTCACTCCGCTTTTTGTTTTGACACCAAAGCGACGAAATCAAATAGTTCATTCCCAAAGTAGAGATAGACCTCACAACTGTCACGCTTACGGTCAGAGGCTGTGCCGCTGCATCAAGATGATTTAAATTTTCTTTACATATATTCAAAAATCAAAGCGGCTACCTACATATGTTACTGGGGTAACTCTGTAAAATCCTTCTGGGAATATCTAATTTGGTGTCGTTGTCTTATTTTACCCGTTCATTTACGTACACCCGTCACCCCGACGCTCCCTGAGGTACTTAGACATTACTTACCTTTATGGGCAAAGAATCGGTCGCAATATAAAAATACATTTTGTATTGTCTTACATTTGCCTTAGTCCAGTATGCACGCGGTTTTTTGGGTTTGATATTAACTTGAGGCAATGATTATAATTATATAAATATTTTTTCTATATTCTGGAGGTGGAGCGCAATTTTTTTTATTAGATTCACGCTGTAACGATCCATACCAGAACTAAAATGTGTAGGTAAATAATATAATTAATTCAAAAAATAAAATATATAAATATAATTTATAATATTATTTAATTTATAGCTTCCGTATAATACAATCTTATAAATAATAATTTAGTTCACTTCTTTAATTACGCGTTCCGTTCACAAGTAATATGAAAGTGGCGTAATATACCGTAGGTAAAACACGCAGATATAAAATATATTTATTAAAAATATTTTAATAATTATAAGTTATCATTGTGTATTATAATTTAAAATAAATTATAACATAATTAATATTTTAATTATTGTAAAATATTATGTTGGCTGAATAAGCTACTGTCAACGTCAAGGTCAAGAAAAAGGGAAGAAAGAGAGGAAAGATGGCGGACGCGTCTGAGGAAGGATGGATGTTAAAAATATTTAGAGAAGTTTTAATTTATAATTAATATACATTTAGTTATATTTAAAAAGCATGTGAGATTATGTCTTCAATTGTTATATAAATATTCGAGGCTACTAAGATAAGTTATATGTGCTTCACTATTTACCATTGTTTGTTTTGGAATACTTCGTCGGTAAGTTTTTAATAGATTATTATTAAAACAAAGAAGGGTGATATTAATGCATACAATGCCGTTAATATCGAGAGATAAATATTAATTATTTAGTAAATAGAAATAAATACATGAAGATGTTTTATGAGGTATGTAAAATTACAATTATATTAATGTACGCAGAATGCCTGCCGCCATCTTCGTTAGATGCGTGTATGTGAATAGTGAAATGAGAGTTAAATAGGTTTGGTGAATTATAATTACTTATAAATGTAATTTCTATATATATAAGTAAATATTTAACATATTACTATAAAAGGAAATATAAATATAATAGTATCTTTTATAATATGATATATTATATCAAAATACGTATTTACAATTTATAAATATTATATATTGTGAGTCTATTTATTGTCCTTCAATAATTCTTCAATAAAGATAGTCTGTCAAGATATTTAATTAAATATCATAAAAATTTTAGATATTAACCAAATATTAATTATTTACGATTTATACGACTGTTAGAGTTCATTGACCCTACGTTTTACTATTAACTAATATAGTCACAACCGACTGCTGCTTGGCTTCGCTGGTACTAATGTGCTTGGCTAAGGGAATTGTTATGGCATTTAATTTTTATATATATTATATTTAGATAGTTTGTGCGGTGCCTTGCGGTGCGTCAACGTTAACACTTAGTGTATGATGGATAGGTGTGTGATGCTACTTTATGTCCTAGTACTGGTGTATGTAGTAGTGTCCGCCCGTCTCATACGGGTGTGTAGTCCTATTTTATGTCCCAGCTCTGGAGTACATATATAGTAGTGGCCGCTTATTTGTCCAACGCTTGGTTTTATCGTACAAAACATAATCAACATAGTCAATCGACTGATGTCGACGACATACTTATAATATATAGCCGGACGTCACTGGTGCTGACATATTTGGTATAAGCGAATTGCTTTAGTGGTGTTGGATTCTGCTGCTGAGTTTCTTCCGCCAGTTCTTCTCAGCACTGAGGTTCTTTACTGAACCGGTAATAGAATCGTGCCTACTTGGCGTCGCTTGTTGTTCTAGCGATAACTGAGTATTTTCAACTAATGATTTCTATGTTACATTCCCACAACTCTGAGTCTAGTGTCAGTTCAGACAAACAGCTGCAGGGTGTGTGCTGTGCGTGTTATTAAAGTAAATATTAAAATTATTATTTAGATAATTTCATTTAAATATTTTATTGAGTAGAGTGGGGACTCGGTTACAACGCTGTTTTCTGAATTTAACAGGAACCTAGTACTAAAACCTACCCGCGTTCTCCACTTTTCGCCGAATTCTCAAGTCATTACGTGGTGAAGTCATTGAGTCGTGAAGCACAACGCCGCGAAAAATATAAACATTAAATAAGTTCAATATAAAAATTCCCCAAATTAAATGCGGAGTAACAATCAAGTAAAAAGTACAGAGTAAAAAGTATAAATCCTACTATTAATGTTATAAGTGTTTAGTTACTTGTGTGCTAACTTTGTGGGGATGGAGTTTTCTTCAACTATCTCCGAAAAACTAGTGAACTCTTTGATAAACCTTGTACACTAGAACACATATAAATTACATTTTATGTAAATGTTTTGTATATTTAACTTTTAAGATATATACTTAGTAAACGTTTGTTTTAGTAACAGTCTACGAAGGAGACACGCTGAGCTTGCAGCGCATCAGCCGCACGGAGATGGGGGCGTACCTCTGCATCGCGACGAACGCTGTACCGCCGTCGGTGTCTAAGAGGATCATTGTTGATGTTGAATGTGAGTATATGATATACTTTTTAGTTTCACTTTTTATGTGCAAGATACTGTCGCACATAGCAGAGTAGGCAGAGGAACCTAGTGTTAAGACACTCACCCACTACGACACTTCTGTTCCTAACTTTCCGCCAATTTAAGGAGGCATTGTCGCGTTTTGCTTTATTATCAAAGCGAAGAAATGTAAATATTTAATAATCTCGAGTGGGACTCGAACCACAACAACCCGTCATATTTACGGTCGCACGCTTGTGCCCCTGGGCCACGCATTATATCGAAAGTATATAATAAAGTTACAGATTTCTATAATTATATTATGTATTTTTGAAACAATGCGTGTCCCAGGTTGTTAAATAGACAATGTTTTAGAAAAATATATATAAATGTATATGTGATAGAATTACATGAATTTATAACGCTAATAGGGGCTCGCTCGCGGCTTCGCCGGCATGAACTACATGATTATTGATTTAATATACAGAATTGACTAACAACTATAATTAATTGTAATATGATTTTTTATTTCTATGAGATTGTTTTGAATTAAAAGCTACGACCAATGTTGATTCTTGATATTTATAATAATATACTTTAAGCACGTGTACGTGTATATTTTTGTAACATTATATTATTTTTACCTATGCTTTGTATCTACATGTTATCACAATTTTAAAACTGTTAAATGTGCTGATGTCAGTGGGCATCTTTATATAATCTATACAACAATCAACATTTGCAGTCAAGTTCGAGTCGTACTCGTGAACCGAGAGTTCCGTACTAGTTTCATGAATGTAGATACACGAAAAGAATAACTTGTTAAATTTGACATTTTGTATGAAATTAAGTACAGATATAAAGTCGTAATAGTTTTTTTCTGTGACACAAATACAACAAAATGTGTAACCTCCAAGCGATCTTGTGAAAAATATTCTGTTTCTTGAAAACATTTGTTTAGAGGTTACTCCTAAAAGTGAGAGTTCAAATCTCCCTACGTTAAAATTTTTATATGTTTTCTAAAAAAGTAAAGACAATGAAATAATTATTTCACACGAATGAACGAACCGAAGAATATATGTATTTACTTTATATTTCTTTGAAGATCAAGTCGTTCATCATCTCTGTGTTCAATTAATTACGACTTAAATACTAATTACGACTTAAATTAGTAGTTTATTAATAGTTTCTACTGTAAACAATTCATCTTCTTCCTGGCATTAATTGCGGCTTTTGCCAGAGCTTGCCTTCCTGCTCAACCTACTCCACTTTTGAGGTATTTTTATGCACGGCACGGACTTAAGCATCCTCAGTGGTTAGACCATTGGCTCTCATATCCTGCATCACAACATCCAACCAGCGCTTCCTTGAGCGTCCGAGAGGTCTCATTCCAGGGTCTGATATAGTAAAACTGACACTTGCATCCGACATAGTTCTTAGGCCGGCGCGTAACGTGACCAAACCATCTCAGGCGTCGCTCTTGGAGCTTATCCGCTGCGTCACGGACTCCAGGACTACCTACTACGGATGAATGTGTTACATATGCGGTCAGACCGCGTTACGCCGCACATCCACCTCAACATTTTCATTTCCGTGTCGTGAAGCTCCTAAGTGTGCCGAGATTGTGCTGGCTGGCATTCATATCGTCTATCCATTTCAGTCAAAAATACTCAATGTACAGACAAATATATGTAATGTATATATAAATTAATATTTTCAAGTTCAACAAACGTTCTTTAAAATATGTTTTGTATATTTTAAATTGATTTTTCATAACGAATCTGTTTACTTTGCTTAACAAATTTGTCTTCGTTAAAAAAGTAATCTAAGTCTAAAAGAGCAAAATTATATCTAAAAATCATAATAGCAATTCAACGCCATTGAAGCGTCATCATTCTATTAAACTTTTTCAGTCTGTAAGACTGTTATTTCAGTGATTTCGAAATTCCCCTTTATTTTCGCTTTCTTATTACCACCAGCTGGCTAAATAAGATCGTAGCAAGTGATAATTGAAAGATATTTTGTTTAAAAAAGTGCACGTCGCATACTCGCTGCTGTTAATCTCAAAAAGTTTTTATGCAAAGTCTACAAAATAAGAAAATATTTTCATTTCTAACTTGTTTATTATGTGGATTTATTTGTTCTAGGTAATTATAATTTACTTTTTTTGTGTATAACATTGTGGCAATAGCTTTCTTAGGTTTTAAATCATATTAAGGCTGACAGACAGACAGACAGACAGACTGTCTGTCTGACTGCGATTCGATTTTCATTTGATACAATTATTTACATAAAAAATGTGAACGTCTCATAATTAGTGTAATTCTTAGGATGAGTATTAATGTTATATATTATCTGCTCTTTATTTGCTGGATTCTTTATTTTACCTAAACCAGGGCACTAGTCAACGTGTCCAGCCAAGTTAGAAAGCTGGAAACGCGCAATGTATATTTTACACAAACCGTCTTAAGCTACTTTTGAGCCCTTCATTACTCGTTAAGCAATTAGACTCAATACGTACCTATATGAAATTTTGCACTTTTGTTTAATTGTCTAGATTGTGATGTACATAAATTTTCAACTCAATTCTGCCCAGTTTATCTAAAACTTTATTGTTATACAATCATGTGAAAACCAGCCTTTTTGTGACTGACTTAATCACTCATCAATAACCTAAACCACATCTGGGTGAACTAGAAATTTGATATTTGGTACTAAGGTAGACTATTATACATAATATGCGTATACAAGGGAAAAATCTAAAAACAGATAATTATTGATATTTACTATTAGGTATGAAAATTAGATCAAAGAACGTATAAAAATAAAGTGATGTTAAAAATAAGAATTAATATAAATATAAATATTTTTTTATAAGAAGAATTTTTATAAGAAGATATCAATATCCCATCAAAAACATAAATTTAACCGATAAAAGAATAGGGTCTTCTATTATTTGATATAAATGATGTAGCATTTATATCAATTTTATTCAGTTGTTTATATTAACGTTTATTTTACAACATTCTTCAATTTTAATTATTTCATTTCGTACTACGTAAACAAATCTAATGATGAAATAACCGACATTGGTAAATAGTTATTTATATTCTCATAGAAATATTACATTTTTTTATGCACGGTTCATTATTGAGGAATAAATTGAACCAAATACAATTATAATAAGATAAAAATAAAAATTACATATTATATCGTAATTTTTTATATTTTTATAATTGAGAATATTAAATATTTATTATTTATAGTATTTTTTTGTTTAAAATGTAGGTAGCTTTATGAATATTTATTACAATGCATGAGAAGAAAGCATATTTTAGGCACTTTTTTAATTCTCATACCATTTGGAAAACTACCAACATTCTTATAATTAATAAATTATTTTCTCAAATTAAGAAATAGTTTTTGTTTTTCACCTGACTATTACCATATATCGACGAAAGATCGAAAAATATTCAAAATTACTCTATAATATCAACATTGTATTGTTGATAGTAATTGAAAAATACTACATGATATGCAATGCTTAAAGCTGTTTTTTTGACACAATATAAAATAATATATTCTTTAAAGGTTATTCTGTACTAAGATGGCAGCTCACTTCTCCCATTTATGTCTCTGATATCCTAATAATAAGCCATAAAAAATAAGCCATATTTGATAGTATATATAAATAATAGTAACACAAAACATGGGGAAAAAAAGGAAAAACGCAGTTATATTGCATTTATTATTTTTTTGAAACGTATAAAATAAAGTTTAATTCATAAAATATATTTGATACTTCCATACCATGAACATTTCATATATTTTTTATATATACTCTTGAGAAAGTTAATCTATTTACTATAAATGAATTTAGCGTACATACCAATTATTAAAATATATTCAGATTAACTTAAAAAACTCTATCAACTTTTATAAACTGTAAACTCACAATCAGAATAAGAATTTATTTTCACAATAGATTTAGTTTTTATTGTATACATCGCTATTTGAGCTAGTCCTATCAAATATAGACAGGTTATATTGTTTTTAAGTCACCAATGTTGTCGCTTAAAGTTATTTTTATGGTAGGCTAAAAAAATATGAATTGTACTTTCTTCTTTTAAATTGTGGTTAAATAAAGTGGAAAGATAAGTGATTAATCAATATTTATCGCCTTAACAATATTAATTAAAATTATATAACTTAGCTTCACTTGCGAGTAATTGACGTAATTTGATTACTTCAGATTTTTATTCTTCCTTCTAAAATTTCATTATACTTAACGATGAAAACTATCCTTTAACTTGCTAGGCGTTGAGTTGACTTAACTAAAATTCATTCAATTCTATCCAGTAGCTACCGTTATTTTAAGTATTTTGTCATTTTCGGCTTTTATTCTTTTTTAAGGAAACTAACTATAATGAAGACCGTGATGAATCCCAAAATAGATGTATCTCCAGACCCTATACCCTATAGGCTATCACCATACAAAAATCTATTCATTTCTATCTGGTAGGTTTTGCGTGATTGGAGGATAAACAAACAGATAGACAGAAAATAATTCTGCTGATTGGTTTTAGCTTCTATAATCGATTTGTTAACCGACTTTTTTATCCTTTTGTTATATATAGAGATTACTTGTCATAAGATACGTATGTATATCATGGGATCATACTCATATCGCAGAACAAAATTTGGACAAATATTAACACTAATTCCAATGAGGAAAGACAGTTTAAAATAATACTTTATTGTATGTATTATAGTAAAAAGGCAATTGACTATTAAGTTCTACTCGACCCCGAGCTCTCTCACCAGGGAGTAACGGGGGGTAACACATGAGTTAAATACTTAACATTTAACTTGGCTCTCATTTCGCATTTATGTTTTTGCTTTGATTCCATTTACTAACTAATATAAAATAATAAATTTAATAATCTTAAAAATAATCCAATAAATTCACTCGATATTAATACACAAAAAATATACCTTCAAAAATATGTTACCTTCAAATTCCGAGAAAGTTCAGGAATCGATAGGTTTGATTTTAGTCAGTCAGTGCCGCTTTTAGAGACCGCCGGGGGAAACTTATCTTTTCTAGCTTTTATTTCTAGATCATTTGCGTTTCGTAGATTTCACTTTACGTTCCAAGATATGTAAACGCTACAATTGAGTTTTTTGCTAAGAATTATTACTGATAGTATTTATGTCGTGTATTATTATTTGTCCATCGAAGCGCAGTGTGTCACACGATGGTTGTAGGTTAAATTGTAATGGGTTACATTTATTTCCCCACTCAAGTAAGAGAAAACGATGTGTCCGCAACCGCGACTTAAGTAACATAAGTACCGCAACTTACTACGCAAAGTTGGTTTTGACGAAATCTCGAAATCGGGAGATAAACAGAGAGGAAAATAAAAGCTTATTGTCTACCCTGCGAAATTTAACAAAATTAAAAAGTATTTATTACAAAATTTTGAATAATTTTAGAAATTTTTCATCCAACTTGGTTTTTAGTTCAGAATCGCTATTGACAAGAAGTACATTTTTTAAATATTATTTTTCTATTATACTATTCTAAATCTTAAATAAATTCATAATAATAACATATCTTTATGACTTAGAGAGATACAAATGAAATCACCTTTAATATATCTTTCACAAAATTAAAGCGAAACTCAAAGCTCCATAAAATATATTGAAGCAATAAAAAGATGTTATTGCACAAAAAAAAAGCACGAATTTAAGCGAGAAAGCTCAAACTGGTTGGAATAATGGCATCATCTTCCATGCACATAAAGTAAGAACTTAATAAATATTTTAAAAACATGATAGAATATTAAAACATATCACGAAGCTCGAAGTAATATTCGTCGTGAAAATTGCCGTCATAAAGTTTGGGCAATGTGAGTTATTCTCTCAAAGTGTGGACTTTATTATCCAAGGGAGATGTGAAAAATAGTCGGCCTCGTTTGGGCGAAGTCAAAATCTATCTATCATTACTTATTATAAATTGTTCCAGTTACCAAATAGTTTAATACTTCAATGCACGCGTATACTTTTGCTTTGGATTGATATGATTTATGTTCAGGCTGTTCGAGCTGAAATTTAGAGTTTGTTTGAAATTTAGAGTTATAACTTAACGCTATAAAAGTGAAAAAAAAAATGTATATGATGAAATAGATTTAAAATAAAACATTCTATATTAACATTAAAATAAAACTGGAATGTTCGTCTGTAATTTTAAAATAACAGTATACCTACTTCCAAGTGCATATACAAGTAGTTATTTATACAATACTAAAACACAAAGAAACAATTTTGTTTTTTTTTGTCTGTCTGTCTCTCTATTTATCCTAACTAATCTCTAGAACAGGTGAATAGATTTCTATGAAAGCTAGAGGGCTGTATAGCAATATATATTTTATGGTTGTATATGATAGACATCACACAGACGTGTGATTCTATAGCTTCTCATATATCATTTTTCTAAGTCTAGTACTTAGAAAATTGGTTTATTTGGTAGGCACAAATGATTACAGGTAGGAAAGATTTCTCGAAATTCTTGCAAGAAAGGGGACAGTACAAGATTTTCCATTTGATGTTAAAGTCCACGCAACGTTGCGGCGAACGATGACCAGTACTAATAAGTAAATAATATTGAAATCTTGGGATAATTCTATTCAAAATTATGATATAGAAAAATATAAATATTAAATATTTCATTTCCTAAGGTAGAAATAGAAACTACATGCTGTTGCACTTGCAGTCGCATGCTTGTGCCCCTGCGCCGCAACTGACTTGAAAAATAACATATTAGGGATATATTTTATTATACAGCAAATTCAAAACAAAAAACGAAAAAAAATATTGCTGAAAAAAGTAAAATGTTTCCGGCAATATATTATAGTAGTTCGTGGTAGTAATATGATTGAAATGAGATGAGCTTTGTTGCAAAAAGGAATATCTACTCGTACATCTTTTAGAAGCACTATTTATATTTGAACATATACATTTTATAGTAAATTAGATTATTTATAAAAAAATGTTTTTCTCTCCCGAAATATATTACGTACATGGTGATAAATGACTATGATTTTTTTTTCAGCTTCACATGTTGTTTACCCTAATGCTACAACATTCTCATCTTTCCGCCCGAATCCGAGACGTTGCGAGTTAAATGGCGGAGGTTAACCTCGTGCGTCATTGTAATATATTTTAAGCTTCTTATTATATTTCTTATATATATATATATATATATATATATATATATATATATATATATATATAACACTTTATATTAAGATCGAATAAACAATCTGGAACACAGTCTGGGAATAGATGATAACTTTCACGCACATAATCCCATAGGCTCAATCGTGTCTCGCAGTTTGGCAGTGCAATCTAACACCGCAATATGTCTAAATAAAACGAAACTTTTTCAATATAAGCATCTTCCAAAGAATCGGATTCATAACCATTGCTATAACAAGGCGTGGCGAATAAATAGTGAGATTATTTTATAAATATAGAGAGCGTCGTGGTGCAGCGCCAGACTGTAAATGCCATGGTTCTATGTTTGATCCCCTGGAGACTGGGGTATTATCTTCGTTTCCTCGCTCTGGTACACAAAACGCAGCGTTGAATTCCACCGCATGTCTTGATAATTGGGCAGTGTGTGAGGGAACAGAGTGTCTTAACATTAGGTTACCATCTGCCTACTCCGCTATACGGTAAAAACCGTGCGCTTTTTTAATAAATACACCATGGTTATACATCTTTGTATAGATAGGATAGATGGCTTAATGTTAGTGCCTTGCATCTTCACTCGGGTGAGATGACACACTTTCTACCCGATGACTCCGTTGACTTAAATGCCAACGTTTATTATGATCGAGAAGTCATTATTAATACACTAGCTTGTTATATCTATCTATTTATGTCTGTTTATTGCTATTTATATTTTCTTTGATGCTGTTTGTGGTGTAGTTGTAGTGCATCTTACTGTATAAATGGCGGTTCTGAGTTTAATGCTCATTTGGGATGTTTAGATGATTTCGTTCCATAGTCTGATTATTTGAAAATGGTATAATGTTAGTTTTTGCCACCTTACTTGCAACGTCTCTAAAATGAATTGTGTTTATGGAGTAAAATAAATAGTGGAATTTCCTAGATTGGCTTTATATGGTATAAAGATTAAAGAGCTTATACGTTTCCTAAAAGTATATTTCTTTTCAGCCTATAACACACAAATACGAAAAATTCAAAACCATAATTAATATTCGTACAAAATAAGCATTTTCTTCCCAGTTTCACCAATGATTTGGGTACCAAACCAGCTGGTTGGAGCACCAGCAGGCACTGATGTGACCGTCGACTGCCACACTGAAGCTCATCCCCGAGCTATCTCGTACTGGGTGTATGACAATGTGATGGTTCTGCCAACTAAGAAATATGCTATAAATACTGAGGAAAATTCGTACAGGTAAGTTTATGTTATTTTTCATTACATAATATGTGGATAATAATGAGTAAATCATACACAAGTATAACAAAAGATTTATAACAAAAGAAAACACCTTCGTTCCCCACTTTCCGCCAAATTCTTGAGGCATTGCGTGTTGAGTGGCAGAACTCAACTTCGGAAAGTGGGAAACGGAAATATCTTAATGATAACAGAGTTTCTAACACTCCATACAACAGGTTTCCAAAGATTTTAATTTGGCGGAACGTTCACCTATTACTAGAACTATCAATATCTTGAGTACAAGACTACAATAAAATGGATTCAAACCTACAGACTTCAAAAATGGACATCGTAAGATACATTCAAATTGAACCACGATAGTAGTAAATCCAGCAAAATATATATTCACCATATTAACTGGTAACCTTCCAGCAGACGTCGCGATATCTGTTATATTAAATTTTCATCTCCAAGAGGATTTTAGAGTAAAATATATTTTATAGTCTCAACCTACTTGTGCAAGAGCGTAACGTATATTGCTGTTAGGAAAGATAATCTTTTCCTTAAACCAAACCTGGATCAGTTGGAGTTTTATTATGAAAATTAGCTTTAATGTAAAATTGTCTCTAAGTACAGACTTTCTCACAGGTCTTACTTTTTGTATTTTTACATGATTTCTTCACTCTGTATTCAGTTGTATAAAGCACAGTAAAATAGTTAACTAAGTGTCAATACACTCCGTTTAATTTCTGCCTAATTTTTGAAACGTTAAACGTTAAACGTTTTTTTGTTAAACAATTGATGAAATGAAAATAATTAATTTTTCCAAATCAGAATTGAACTCGAAACCGCCGCAGATTTTTGTAGCACTTAATTACAAAAAAAACGCTATTTCCCTCATTTTATGCTTCTATATAAAAATTTATCATTTATAAACAAATAGACAGTTAAATAAAATCACTTAATCATTCGAGTTCAGTCGTGGCGCAAGGGCACAAAATGTGACTGTAAACACGCCTGGTTGTGGATTCGATCTCCATTCGAGTAGTTTAAATATTTATTTAAAATTTAAATTTCAATTTCTTCGCTCTGGTGTCGAGACAAAAGCACGGCGTTGATTTCCGCCACTCAACACGCAATGCCTCCAGAATTCGGCGGAAAGTGGGGAACGGAGTGTCTTAACACTAAATTCCCTCTGCCTGACCCGCTGTGTGCGGGATACAGCGTGAAGATGACTTAATCATATATGTAATATGACGTCTCACATATTATGTAAATTAGCCTAATAAGTCGTAGAATTTATGTGAAGAGGTTGCGTTATAAGTAATTAATAATAGATCCTGAGCACTCTACGCCTCGCCTGTATAAGCCTGAGCCTGTATTATGCATTGGCTATTATATAATGGGGCTTTGAACAGAGTAATATGTTTAATGTATCAAATTATTAGATATATATTATATATGTATGTTTGTGTGTGTCTAAGCTGTGTCACTTTACTTGAATTTGATGAGATTGATTGGAGTTTTGTTTGTTATATAGTAAATGTTATGTATGTACATAAAAATATATACATAAATATAGTTTAAATAATTTATATGGTTTTGTATGTTCTTTAAAATAGATAAAGAGCAACGTCTAACTCTGCGAGTCAAAATGCAATGTTTCGAAAATGGGGCGGTGCTTGGAGAACGGAATATCGTTGGACGGTTCCCAAGAGACGCGGCTTTAAATCTTGCTAGTTTAAAATTTGTATAAGTTTCCTAAATAAGTATTTAACATTAAGTTCCCTCTGCTTACCCTTACGAGACTCTTAAAAATGTGACAAAACCACTTTTTATTCAGAATAAGCTGTCGCTTATCATAACTAGTCCAAATCTTGATTTTTAAAAATATCTTTGAAGTTCAAGTAAATTAATGAAATATTCTAGTTTTATACTAGATATTCTATATATTACGTCGAACCTATGAGAAATAGCCTCCAATATAAATAACGTGCACTGTTTCCGTCACCAGAGCGCACATGAAGTTGACGGTGCGGAACCTGCAGACGGGCGACTTCGGCAACTATAGATGTATCTCGAAGAACTCCCTCGGCGAGACTGAAGGCTCTATTAGATTGTATGGTAAGTTATTATGCTATTATAGTAGGGAACCTCTAATTTCAACAGACCATATTGAAGATACTCTCCAATAAATTACTTTATTATTGGCTTAGTTTTCTAGAAGTATATTTTTAAAAAATATATGCTTATGTAGGTCTTATAATTTAAATATAAAGACAATTCAGCGTGTCTAGCTAAGCTTAAAAAGCTGTATACGCGCAGTGTGTATTTTACACGAACCATTGCAAACTATTTTTGAGCCTTTCATCACTTATAAACCAATTATTTTATATGAATAAATTTCATTTGTCAAAACTCTCTAGCTGGTGTTGTATAAAAATTTCAACAATATGACTCAAACTTTATGTATCTACATAACTGAAAACAAACATAAAATAATAATAATTGCTTTATTTATTATAATTTAGTTTTTTAAATATAAGCTATCTTAACATAGGTTAGCTATACAGATTATTGATATACGGAAATTAAAAACTGTTTTTTTTTAACGGAATCACTCATGAAATACCTAGTGCTTGAGATTTATCTTGATTGAGCGCAGAATTCGGCACTTATCAAAATCTCCCAATCTTTTGTTGGTAAAGTCGAGAACTACGCGTTACTTAACATTTATCTGGCTCTTAATTCATATTTATATTTTGGATAGGATGTTACGAATACCTTTGTTAGCCGGTCGGAAAAATGATTTATTGTTAATTTCTTGTTCTAGTAACAAAACAAAATGCTGCGTTGAGTTCCGCCATTCAACACACTATATTTCATGAAAATTTTGCAGAAAGCGGAATATTTTAACTTTAAGTTCCAGTGGGAACCTAGTGCTAAGACACATTGTATTCCGCAAGGAACTGGGTAGGAAGAGACTACTGTTTGCCGGATAAAGCGTGAGGCTAAAAACGATTACTGAATCTTGTACGGTTTACTTTCAATGTACAGTGTTATTCTATTTAACTAATAAGTACTTAGCAGTGTACGTTACCCGACCATACCATTAAATATGTATAAGTCGAGGTAAATTAAAAACAAAGCAATATTTTTTTTCTATGTTACTCACAAATGTAAAATATTTTTTTTACATAATTCTTTTTTACACAGAAATTCCAATGCCTTCGACATCACCGAAATCGACTGAAATGAAAAGTAATGCCCACAAAGAAAGTGAGTATACAATGTATTTATATATATATATATATATATATATATATATATATATATATATATATATATATATATATATATATATATATATATATATATATATATATATAATTTTTTATTTATTTAAATTTTAACAGTTATAGGGAAAGTAGAACTTTACAGCTTATCCCGCGTATAGCAGAGTAGGCAGATAGAGCCAAGTACCTACTCTACTATATGCGGGGTACAGCGTGAAAGTATTCTTTGTAAAATAAAAAAGTATGTTTATTTATTGAATTTTATTTTTTTTATAATCTGCAGTTACATAAGCTAGTCTTTACTAAAACTAATATCCCGAAGGAAACATAAAATAACTTTAAGAATATTTGTAATTGTAATATTGTAAATTTTCCATCTTTTATCATTAATATATTATTTTGTAAATAATATATTTTCTCTTTTTTATTTTCATTATTTTTATATGAAAAATAATATATACGATATTGCCTGACTGTACTATGTACCTTAACAAAAAATACTAAAAACGTACGGTGGAGTGAATTAGCAGTAAAGTCTCTCTGTTTACCTTCTTGATATTATTAGAAAAACGGTAGCATAATATGATTTAGAAATAATAACATTTTAAAAAATATTTACGTCGTCGGGGCCCAGCGACACAGCGTCTGATTGTAAACGCGACGGTTATAGGTTCGATTCCACTCGTAGGAACAAATTATTTTTATTTCCTTGTTGTATTTAGCAGAACAATGCGCGGCGTTGAGTTACGCCACTAGATACGTAATGTCTCGCAAACTGAATGGCAGGCGAGGAACTGAGTACCAAGGTTCCCTCTATGTTCTCTCTTATATGTGGGATATATTTATTTGTTTGTACAATCATGCATATGTATTTACTCGTACGTATACTACATACTGCTATGTATAAATGTGTCTCTGACAGATGAGTAATTAATTTTAATTTTTATCCTCACACATGGTCCTTGGCGAGGCGGCATAGATATACTCATTTCTTTGTAGGTGCCTTCTTTGATTAAAATTCACACTGGCATGGAATGTAAAAGAATATTTACCTATTTATAAATAAGATTAATACATCACACAATCACAAAATCAATGACATTTTGACATTTACGTATACAAAGCCTAATTTTTTAGGGTTCCATACCTCAAAAGAAATAAACGTGACTCTTTTAGGATCTTTGTCGTCCTTCTGGTAAACATTCCTTTAAAACAGACAATATTCTTAAGTCAACGCAAACAAAAGATACGAACATTTATGCATCGTTTTAGCTGTATTTTATGTGAAATTCGCTTCGTAATCAAAATCTATGACTACTGTCCGTGGATCTACGATTATGAAATTTGGGGCGTCAAGTGACAACTTACAGAAATAAAGAAAAAAATCAGAAAAAATAAAATGAATTTTTATTTATGTTACGAAGAAAGAACCCAAAATTATGAAATTCATACGGAATCCTCAGAGGGCGAGTCCGTCTTGCACTTGCTCGGTTTTTTTTAGATTTAAGAGATATTTTGAAGCTGAAAGAAGAGAAGCGGAAATGCTTCACCGTGTAATGTGTTACGCTATTTCCGGCATACTTATGTCAGGAGGAAGAGGGAAGGACACTCCGTTATATTCCGACCTATTTTCGATACATTACATGTTTGAATATATAATTTGATTTTTTTCTCCCGAGTGGTTTATCTAGCTTAAAACCGTCTCGTATACATTTTGTCGCCGTTTCACGGAGGCCTTGTTAATTTTACAAACTATTAATTCCTTTTTTTACAAAAAAAACCGACTTCAAACGACAAACTAAAATATTAAAAATAAATTTACTTAACATAATCTGAAATGCACTTTGATTTTGTTAAACAAAAATAATTAAAGAAAAGTTTTATAATTTTGAAGTATCAAGCTAATGCTACAAAAAATTTATGTAGTAAGGTGTTACAAATGATCCATATCATATTACTAAGCCTGTTTTTTTACTTGGCTTTTCTAGCTTTAAAAGCTTTTATTTAAACGCTCTAAAAAGGAGATTTTTTTTTTTTCATTTTATATTTTAACTATCAACTTATAACCTCATTATACACAATTTAAATGATCATAAAAGCTTGTCGCGATTATCAATATTTAATTAAATTTAAATTTTAATTATTGAAAGTTTTAGATTTTATATAATTAAATTAGTACTAGTTTATTTATACAAGTAAATTGCGCGACTTATAACCTATAAGTTGATAGTTAAATTTTAAAAGAAAAAAAAAATTTCTCCTTTTTAGAGCGATTAAATAAAAGATTTTAAAGCTAGAAAAGCCAAGTAAAACAAACAGTAATTTGATATGAATCATTCTCTTATCTTCAATAAGGAGATTTCTAATAATTTTACCCTACTTAAGGCCACGTATGCTTGACCAACAGTGAAGAGCTTCGAGCCTAAGTAGATAACGGCGAAGTCGATAATACTACCTTGTATTTTGCGTACTGTACAAGCCCAATATAATACAATTGGCAACATTCTTCATTCCGCAGTTCCGTGACGTGATGGTATATCAGTTTAGCTTTATCAAGTTTTAACTGTCATTCAGTAGTCTGCAGTTTTTCTGCCGTTTTAAGTTCTTTTTCTCCAGCCAGCTCTTCTTTTAATGATATTTCTATTTTTACCATTTTGGTCCCACGAGTACCGAAGAAATACTCGTCGACCTTCTTAGAGCTCCGTTTAGAAGGGTAAGAGCAAGAGTAATATACAACAGGGTGCACCCAGGTGCCCTGGGGTGATTCATGACATCATATTACACGCCGCTGCCTCTCTGTCCTCGGCAGGGCCTCACCTCGACTTGGGTGTTTGGAAGACGGCGCCACTTATTTCAGCTTGAAGCGTACTCGTGTCCGACAAAACACAATTCCGGGTGTGATTTTAGAGTTGTTCTTCTCCTGGACAGGTTATAGACCAATATTGATGACGCCCATATCGTCAATCTATGTTAAAGACAATTTTTTTTAACCAGCATTTTTATTCTCAGTGAACCCTTTTTTTTATTGAAAAGCTCTTTCATTTGATATCCATATTGTAGATTAAAAATAACTATTCAGCCATCTTGGATGGTTTGCCATATTGGATTAAGAATGACGTCACACTACTTTTTCCATTTGCTCTCAACGAGCTCTTTCATTTGATACCCATATTGTAGAAGTGCATTAAGAATAACTATTCCGCCATCTTGGATTGTCCGACATATTAGATTTATAAAGACCTCATACACCTTATCGTGCATTGTCATCCAAACTAAACGTACAAAAATTGTACAAAATTTCACCTCAATCGTTTGAAGATATCCATTTCAAAATTAAGTTCAAAGACTCCACCCGAACTAACATACATACTTTGCAAGTTAAATAAAAGCTTTAAAAACATTCGGGCGAATTGGAAATCTCTGTCTTTTTTGCAGTCGGTTGAAAAGAAATGCAACAATGAGGAATCTCACTTCTGACACCAATTTTAATAATGTTTTTTCCTTGAAACTAGTACAGTATAATTATATTTTTTACCAAAAAAAAAACAACTTGGTCTGTAGTGGAATTCTCCCTCTATCAGGTGGACCTCTTTGAGTAATAATTAAAACAGCACATTTTAGGTGTGGACACGTGTAATTCGCGAGTTGAATAAGAAAGTATACAAAGCTATAGTAGGGTAATTGTAAGATAAAAAAATATATATTATTTATCACCTATGAGCATATGTGTAATTAAAAAAGGAATGCTATAAAATTATAACAGGCGTTTGGCCTGAACATTGTCAATTTCAACCGGATCACATAATCAGAACCTAACCAAACTATCCTTGAAGTGTATCCTTTCAAATAAAAAGAGAATTATTGGAATCGGTTCACATGATATTGAGTTATACATTTGTCGCGCAAATATCTAATGCAAATTTAACACTTATGTGATTTTCTCACAGATACCATTATCAGGAATGGTATAAATTAAAGTGTGTGGTCCACAGAAAGCAGTAGCTTTCAAATAAAAAAGAAAGTTCTGAGGTTACGAACATTAAAAAAAATACTGCCGAATTGATAACCTTCTTTTCTTACAGAAGTGGTAGAAATTACAGAAAACAAGAATGTTTTAAATACGAATATGCCATCAACTGAGAATAGAACCTACACTTACAGCTAATTCTTAGTTATATCTTTATGTCCTTTCTTATTCTTAGTTATATAGTTATAATGCCCTTTATATTTAGAAATTAAAAAATAAATTATATTTTAGTACAACTTTACGGGCTATCTACTTTCATCTCACTTAGGCTACTGTACCTTTTAAGCTCTAATTATTTATGTATGACTTGGCGAGAACGTAACGCTGCTAACGAACGTTACAGTAATATAAGATACTCTATTATATTAATATTTATTTATGATAAGTATAGATGGGACCGTTGTGGCGCAGTGGGACAAGCGAACGACTGTTAACACAACGGTTACTGGTTTTTAATCCGACTCGGGGGATTGATATGCTTAATATTTTAATTTCCTCGCTCTAGTACAAAGAGCGGCGTTGAGATCCTCTCAATATGTAGATGACGATACTTTTTTATTTATACTTATATTTTTATATTTTTTTTTCACCTTTATGCTTTTATCTAGCATATAGCAGGATAGAGAGATAGTCTTTCCACCTAAATTTAATACATTGTAACTTGAATGGCGGAGTTCAACGCTGCATTTTGTCTACCCATCCCAAATGGAAACAAATTTAGTAACAAAAAAAAACACAATAAAAGTTAGGTAATACACTTGAAATGTTCAATTATCCATAATAAATTATATGTACGCAAAAAAGTTACCAGATTGCTCCACGTTGTGTCCCGCAGATAGCAGGATAGGTAGAGGGAACATAGTGTAAAGACTTGACTGTGTAAGACACTCTGTTCCCCGGTTTCTGCCGAGGTCTGTAATCATTGCGTATAGAATGGCGGAATTTAACGCCGCACTTCGCCTCAATACCAGAGCGAACAAATGAAAATAGTAAATATTACGTTTCCTCGAGTGGAAATCGAACCCGCGATCTGTCACTTTTACAGTCACACGCCTTTGCCCCTACGCCCGACTGGCCCCAGGTACCACATACCTACGGAATAAATAATTTTACAATTTTTTTGTTATTTTATAATTTTAATGAAAAGAAATAATAATACTATTTACTTCGCTGAAAATAAAATTTTAGTGGAATATGAATATTCTCTATAAAATGTTCCACAACGTTCGAAGATGAACTTCGCTGATTCGCCAATAGAGGCTGAACCAGGCCGCGCTTACAATGCAATGTACACACACTTAAGAACAGCTGACTCTAATTGCAGCGTCTTGCGTCGTTATAAAAATGTATGGAACTATTTTTTTATAAAAATATATTGTTTTTTTTTAATTCTAACCTAGTGTCAAGACACTCTTTTTTTCCGTTTCCAATATCATCAATCAATCCATACAATTCCATTTTTCTATGAGGGCGCTTCAACAAGGTAAACCGATGTGATTATTAAATACAATCACAAAACAGTTATTTCGTTTATTACATGATTTTATTCAATTAGTATCGAGTTATATCTAGCATTAGGGTTATTTAGACGAATAATTACAAAGCAATAGTGCAAATTAAGCCTAATGCATAAGACTATAATGGTTACTATATTGCAATTTAACGATACGGTATTGTGTTTAGTTTCACCCAGTATTTCACAAATAGCAGAGTAGGCAAAAGCAATTAAGTCTTAAGATACTCCGTTCATATAACAGTTCAAACTAGGGAACCTAATGTTAAGATTCCGTTCTCATTAAGACATTTCCGTTCTGTTAAATGACGGAATTCAACGCTGCTCTTTGCCACGTTACCAGAGCGAGAACAGAAAAATGTAAAATGTTTCATTTCCTCAAGTGGGAAGCAAACCCACAACTAGTCGCGCTTACAGTCGCACGCTTGGGCTCCTGTACCACGACTGACCTCAACAATAATATAATGTAAAAATTAACAAAAAAATAATGCGAACTAGTAACTGCCGATATTAATGAGTTGAAATAAAAGAAACCTTTTCATCTTCTTATTATTATGACCTGCACTATAATGTAAATCCTGCTTTAGTTATTTGGCTTAAAGTGACAAAGCCGCAAGTGAAAGCTAGTTCCTAATATGATCCTAAGTGAGATGCCAACTCTTAACCATTGCCACAAGATCAATGGCAAGGATGCAATTATTGAAAATATTAATCTTTAATTACTTCATAGTAATTAATTATCTTGTGTTAGTCTTACAAAGTTTTTGGTGGAAGAAGCATAGTTTAATATAATACAGCGTTAAAATTTAATTAAGACATTTTGATCTAAAGGCTTAGCTACTTACTTTAACGATCGCAGACTATAATTGAAAATATCTTAGTTTTCAATTCTGTTTTAAAGTTAAGCTTATATTTAATTAGTTATATTTTATTGACTGACTCATTAAAATATTATAACAGACATAGTTACAATTAATTTAATAGATTGGCTAAATCAAAGGGGGTTGATTTAAATTTAAGAAAGATGGTTGGTCCTTCAAATAATAAACTACACATATTATAATAGCTTGTAACTTTTTTTTTGTGATTTGTTTATGCAAATAAACTTCTAATTTAAAGAGTAAGTTCTCATTTCTTTCTAAATTTCGTAATTTTATGCCCAAAGGAAGTACTCCGTAGGTAGGTAAATTTCATATAATATACGGCATAACCAAAACTCAGGCGATCGTGTCTTTTGATGTCATTGATTAAGATAATATTTATTTTCTGAACTCCAAAGGACTAATGATAAAAAAAATTACCTACTATATCAATGTTTTCTTAAAATAATGTTATATATACAAATTTATTTTTTAAGGAAAGATCGATTTCAAAATCATAATATCGATTATATATCTTGTGATCACAGCGACACTGCGCGCAAACGTAACCGAGAACGTGCGACCGAGGGAGCTCATAGCATTTTTCTCAATAATATCAAATTTAAATTGACTATGAATTTA
>DWMY01000562.1:0-22862 GCA_018249775.1 Heliconius hecalesia formosus | reverse complement strand
TTTCCCCACTCAACACGCAATGCGTCGAAAATTCAGCGGAAAGTGAGGAACATTGGGGATGTGTTCTACTAGTTTCCCTCTACCTCCCCTGCTCCCGCAGGCTCTACGGCTACCTGGTCTGCACATACGAGTCGGCGTCCCTCCGTCGCTTCCGCAACGGGCGCGTCGACAACATCCGCTCGGCGCACAGCGCCGCGCGCGCGTGGGCCGCGGCGATGTGCGCTGACGACACCACCACCGCCACCACCACCACCACAACCGGCCAGGCTGATGATGGGCAGAAGAAAGTCTCTTTTAACTTGTATGGGGTGAGAATTTAAAAAAAAAATTGAATTACCTTTTGTACTTATGGGTGACCTATTTTATTTTAACGTAGCGGGACTCAAATCTTCGCCTCTAGGAAACCGTTATAAAAGGCGTAGATTCAATAAAAAGTAAGAAAAAATATTTTTCTTGTAACACGACTGTTGTGGGTTTGATTTCCGCTAGAGGAAACGAATTATTATTTACTAATATTTTTATTTCTTCGCTGTGGTAACAAGGCAAAGCGCGACGTTTAGTTCTGCCACCTCAATACTAACATGAAGCATCTTACAGGAACAAAAAAAGCTAGAGCTATTCGAGGAAGCAGCACGCAAACAGACTGCCATCATGGAGGCCAATATCCTTGGTCGTGGTATCGACAACCACCTACTAGGGCTCCGTGAAGCCGCTAGGGAAGCCCTAGGAGAACTGCCTGAGGTGTTCAAAGATAGCACTTATAATCGTATGATTGAGTTCAAGCTTAGCACTAGCCAGGTAGGTTTTAATGATTGGGGATATTTTTATTTGTGTGATCTTAAATTTTATAATTTATATAACTTTATGTTAGTTTATCATATGGTTTTGTCTGTCCAATAATATGAAAAAGGTATATAAAGATAAAATATTGTTTTTCTTCTATTATTTAGCTAATATAGTACGTACTATACTAAACAGGGTGTCGTTAAACTGAAATCGTTAAAAACGTAATAGAGTGTGGATTATTATGTAAAAAATAATATTAATGAACCATTTTATTTCCAATCATATTCAATTGAATGATGTTAATAGTAAAAATAGTGGGAGAGGGCAACGAAAACGAGCAAGTTCACAGAAATCATATTCCATAGTTATAAACAGTTATCATTTCAAAAATATCTTTCACAATTAATAATAATTAATTATTTATTATAAAAAAGGTCGCAACAACTGCCGACGGTACATTCATGGGCTACGGCGCCGTGGTCCCCGACGGGTACGGCTGCAGCTACAACCCTAAGAAGGATTGCATCATCTTCTGCATATCTTCCTTCATATCCTCAAGCGTCACCAACACTGAAGCCTTTAGACAATCCCTGGAAGAAGTCCTGGATTCCATGAAACTGATGTTCCAGAACCGGAAGGTCGAGAGTTAAGTATTTTTCGATGTATCTACTGTTTCTATTAATCTTCATTGATTTTTTGTTGTGTTTTATAAAAGTTGTATGGAATATTTTATACATATTATATACTTATTTTAAAAAAAATAGGTGTATTTGACGTCTTAAGCACTTTTGAATGTTAAACGAAGTTATTTAAAGTTATACACGTTATATAATAAAGCAAATTTCTTTATACGCGATTAAAAGTGCACTATTTGGCTACGCAATATACAAAACTCTAATATATATAATAGAAAAGAATTATATATATATTTAATAAAAAAAATGTATAATGCCTCCTCGTTGAGAGAACTCGAATTTTCCTTAGCGTTGCTATTGTAGGAATTTAATGTATTAATGTAGGCGCTACTTACAACGCAATGCGCTACTTACAAAACTTACATGGATACGTCTTTATTTCGGAAAAGGAAAGAAAATACATATACATTCTAAGGAGCTGCAAGTAAATCTTGTAATTAATGAAGCGTTATATAGATATTATATCTTTACTCCAAAAAGATCTAACTAATACAATTTACACGTTTAATGTGAAATTTAAAAATATATTTTTATATCACTATGAATGATTGACTTTAATGATTGGAGACAGTGACGGTGACGAATTGACGATAACTGAAATGATGTTGAGACAGTATACATGAGAAAAGACCTTAAACTTTAAAACATTGTACAATTAAACTTCTTTCCTATTTCCATATATAAGGGCATATCCATTTGAGACAAATCGTATGAAATACGCACATATTTAGATATATGTACCTATTTAAAATTAACATAATATACTTATTGCAACTAAAACATATCACTTGACGTCTGATCTTTGATCTAGTCTATAGTATTTAGTTCTAGAATTATTGGATTCTAGTTTTAATATAACTTGTTCAACTAGGGATGTAGTACTAAAAAATTATGTGTATTTATATGTGTACTCATGTAGTATGTAGGTCGTAGAGATATTAAATATTGTATTAATATAAAGCCATGAAATAGGCTTTTAAAATTATCTATGTTATTTATTTTTTTAAACACTAGTGCGTGGCAGAATGTTTATTAAATTATACTTCAGAATAATCGTATATATAATATAATATAGTTTCATAAATATGTCATTTCCATAAAAATGAATAAAAAAATATTCAATCAACTATTTTAGTCATGATTATAAATAGTCATGACGATGATTATTGAATTATTACAAACTTGACTATCAACCAAAATATCATATTACACTAACACGAAAGCTATACTTTAGTACATTTACTTTAATATACGAGTATTTCACGATGTAACTAATTAAATATAAGAAAGGGAAATGAAGTAAACATTCTTGAAATATTATATAATTGTACTGTATTATACAGCTAAGAATATCATTTCACACTAATACAAAACATTTTGCATTTATTAAATAAATACAAAAGTATATTAAATATTAATTTAGATGTATCGAATCTATTTATTGTAGTTAGTTTCTATCACACGTTGTTGCTCTGAGCCAATTCTTATGCTAAAAGTTACGAGATGATGTATTCTTTTTATGAATGTTTAGTTTTATGATGGTTGACTAAATATTCGGCTGTCTGTCTGTCTGTGTACTCTACAAATATTATTGCTTATATGGAAAAACAATGATTGATTGATAGATTGATTGACGGGTTGCTTGGTGGGTTGAAGGATTGATAGATTGACTTTTTGTAGATATACTTACTGTATTATATAATAGGCACGTCATGACTACAGACATCGATGTTATACACTTATCGCGCATATTTAGATAGATTACTATTTTTTTTTAAATAGGATCCTGCATCATATATGAGATATTTGAAAATTATAATAATTAATTATTATAGATAATATAAAATTTTGTGTTTAATGTCTGTTAGTTTAATGTTTATTTATTCTTATTAAAAGCTAAAAAAAAATTATTATATTGAATATATAAATTCATGCAAGAACATATGAAACAAAAATTGTCGTGACAACGTTTGTTCTAGGTACAATATTTTTTTTTATTTAAAAATTTTCGTAAGTGCTTACGCTCATGTTGCAGAATTTGAATCCACGCCTTTAGAACTGTGCAGTTTACAACCATTAACTGGTTCATATATACTTTCATATTTTAATATCGGTATTGAAATGATTGACTCCAATAGATAGAGTCCAGAGATAGTGACGATGATGATGTTGAAGATGATGATATATTAATTTATTCGGTTTACTAACATTTCCTATAAAATAAAAGATAAAATATACAATAGCACGAACTTACTATACTGTTTGTACATTTATAATTATGATGACACAGTATATAAGAGATAAAGGTTTAAATTCTGCTACATTCAATTTCTTACGATATTTCAATAGAAATATTTATTTAATATTTGAAAACAAAACCAAACGTCCATTACTGAATAGGTCTTTGTTACGTTATTGAGATAATATACAACCCGTATTAGTTTTCTATTTTCATTTTCTTTTTCTTCTTTTTTGAGTTTAAAACGTTGTTACGATATTTTTTACATGAATATAGTATTTGCTTATATACATATACATATAATAGATGAGCATTTACGGAGGAAGTTAGTGTTTGAATTTTATTAGACTTCTATAAAAGCTAAGCTTTAGGCTATTAAAGATTCCTATTTTTAAATGTTGTTTTTCTACATGTTGTTTGTTGTTTAAAAATCGCAGCTTATTTTATATCATGTTTATACAGATTCTTAAATAATTAAGCTTTTTAGAAAAACAAAAGACATACAAATCATTTTTTGTAGCTTCGCTCTTGTATTTGACGAACAATTTTGCGAAATTATATATTTATAATACAGACGAAAAAGACTAAAACATAAAAAGAATTAAGAAAGTAATTATTAACAATATGTAAGCAATTATAAATACCAAAAAAATATAGGCAATGCCGACGACGACTTTGAAAAATAAACGGCTCCTTTACATTATATTGAAAGTAAAACGATTAAAGTTTCTCAGAAAGTGTTTCATTAAAAACAAAATTGCTATTGTTATCAATTGATACATAATATGAACTCAATGACATTGATAAAAAATATGGAGAGAAATTTATGCAAATTATAAAACATATTATGATATATATATAAATATAAAGTAACAAAATATTTACATTTGAACTAAGATATTTATATCTAAAATATTGTTAGGGACATTGTTACTTATTTATAGATATTTATAATTATTTAAATATCTATAAAAAGCACAAATCTTTTCTATCTGTCAATTAGAGAAACTTATGAAAATAAAAATAAAAGATCTCAATGAGTCTTTAATTACGAGAGCGAAGTTTTGTATGAGTATCTGACTTATCGTTAAGTAAAATCATGATTATTAAGAATTTAAAATTAAGTTAGCCATAAGAGATTTAAATGTAGAATCTTGTCAATGCTGTGGTGATAACATAACGAATAGATTTGTAAAATAAACGTTTTTACTAAGTAGCGCCGTCTATCGCTTCCGACGTCTCACGTAGAAGCCTGAACTTGGCTTGAACCACTACCGTGCAATTTTCTATTGATTAAAATCTATGTCAATTTTAAACCTGTAATACACACTTACATATCTCTAAATTATAACTAATTTAGAATTTATATATAAACAAATTTATTGTTTTTTTTTCGTCAATTGTTTAAATATAAAATGGCGAAGGTAAATTAAATTAATTTTACTTTTATTATTGTACAATTATGTTATAATTGTAATACTATAGTGTAAAATTAATATAAGCTTAGATTTAAGGTAACGTATACATATCAAGAGGTCGGTCTCACGTCACGATGGTGACCAAGAATATCGAAAACATATCAAAGTTTTAGCTCTTAAGACTGTAGATCTGAGGACACTTCGGCGTAGTCGCTTAAAATATATTATATAGGTATACACTTTATATCAATATAAATATACTTATATGTAGATATATTGCTTTTAAAATATTATATATACTTAACTATCATTTTTTAATAAATGAAAAACTTCACTTTAATTTATTCGTAGATTCTTGTATTGCAAGAAGTAAAAATATATTTATTAATGTTATAATCAAAAAATTTTTAGATATTATTGTAAGCTTAGTGTTTAAATAATATCTACATAATATAAAGTTTACATTTTTACTAAATATCTTGTATTTTATCTCTTAGAGATTGGAATAAGGTAACCATTTCCTATAATTAAGTGATTATGAAATCGAAACATATCAAAATTACCTATACTATATATTTTTCAATTTAGTATGAATTGTCTTAAATTTTACTTAAGTGTTAGAAAAATACGATTCAATCGATGTCTCGATTAGAGTTAAGAAATAACCATATGGAAAACTGACATAAATACTTATGTCACTTTACGGTGTCTCCGTATTATTCTATAGAGTACAGTGTTCTTTGGTGTTATTTATGTTTAAAGTGTAACGCTTTCTGTTCTCATTCATTTGCCAAATCTAGTCAAATATGTTATAAAACTTATTAAATATTATATTGTTTGTTGTTTAGAATATATTTATTGTGTTATTTGATAAGAAATACTACCAAGTAGCACTTTGTGTAGAAAAAAAAACTATAGAAATTCGTCATAGCACTTTTTTTATGAGTGGGTAGTCGTTGTTGAAAAATATATTGTTTTAAATGTTATAAAGTAAATAAAAAATATTATAGGGTATTACAGCAATTATTGTGTTTAGCCATTCAAAAAGTTCGGGCTTCAGAGTTTGAATGAAAGTTATATGAAAAAAATTGAAATATTTATTACTGTCCAAATTTGGTCAGTGCCTAGTATTTTCTAGTAGGGTCAAGTCGGGACTACTTTTCAGATGGTAAAATTACGAAGAAAAAGTTAAAATAAGGAGCTGAAAAGTTAAAATAACAAAAACCATACCTTAGTTCCTAATCTTTCTCCCTACGTTAACACTTTTCCAATGAAATCAATATCGGTTATCGTTGTAAAATAGCGAACAGTACCTACTTTTGCTTCTTTCGATGCATGGAAAGTCCATTCCTAATAAAAACGATTCCACGTCACCATATATCATCATCGGAGCTATTTCTGATTTTCCGTCCAGTGTCACTTGCGACGCGGCATTCTAAATAGTAAAGAAATGTAAATTGATAGTCTGTATTGTATTGTAAGTAAGTGACTACAACATATATTTCTAAATTATTTAATGACATTTTGGAACTTGTTTGGTTGAGTATTTAACAAATGAAGACGCATGAGTCACTGTGTACCTTTTAAACTTGGGTTACTGTAGACACCGTTGCCATTTTGAATTCATTAGCGCACAAATATAATCTAGTCTGCCAAAACGCTGCCGCTGTCCGCTGCTTTAACGCCACTTTCCATCAAAATTATAACAATCAATCAATATTTAAATATTAATGAATAAAAACTCGTGTAATTTACCTTGAAAAGTAATTCTTTGAGCAACCCCCATACGTACTTATATCACGTCGAATTGTCGTCGGAGATGGTGGATCACTGGTGGTACGTATTCGGGTGTCAAACGCTACCGAATAAATATTGTTCTATTTAGGAAATATATCTACTGTTCCCAACTTGCCCCTACCTAGTTCCTTCGTATTATAAAAAAAACATCATTGTTTTAACAACTTGTAAAGTTAACGGAGTAAATATGTTATACTTTCACATTTTAATATCGCATCACATTGAAATATATATATTTCATTTTTAATTTATCACTTTTATTTATATATTCTATTGATTATTAAATTATACAGTAGTTGATTGTTGTATAGAAGTGTTGAAGTAATATATTGGATTTACATAATACTCGTATATCACCTTCCTAGCCAAAGTTTATGTCAAATATTTTAAAATTTAACTGTTTTATAGAAATGTGTAATGTAATGTTATAGAATTATGATCTTATTAGAAAATGCTGACTTAGGAATCTAATAACAATTTTGCTTAAAAATATTTTTTATGTTAAATAAAATAATAAATATATTCGGAATATAAATTCTAATTATGATTAACACAAATATCACTAGCTTATTTACTATTAATATTAATTTCCAAAGACTGTTAATAACAAAGAAAGGATATACATATTTCTTTCGCTCGATATATTATTAGTATTATTTGATATGCTCATAATGTATAACATTACAATGTATCAAAATGTCAGTGACCGCGTTAGTGTCCGTGTTAGTGACCATGTTAGTGACTAGAGAGCACAACTATGAGTGTTCTGTGTTAGTTGTCACTTATCACTAACTGATAGCAGACTGTAATAACATATCACTAGAGCTGTAATAAATGTGTCAATTCAATGTTTGCTCCGAATAAACTATCTGTGGGAAATTTGTTTTTTAATTAATTACCTTGTAAAATTTCATAGTTGCAGGGCTCGGAAATCAGAATATAAACAATGAAAGATCGAAATATATATTATTTATTTAAACTTTAATACCAATTGTCACACGAAGCGTCATTATGTCCCGCTCGTCTTTTTTTTTCTTTTCAAACTTGTAGTTAATGCAGTTAGCCCTACTGGCTTTACAGCGACACCGGGTGGATGGGGAGGATACTCTATCCCTGGAAATGTGCAAGCGCTATGTGGTTGCCTGTGAGGAAGTCAACGGCGGGTAGGGCGTCTCCTGTGAGACTCGAACCTCAACTTTTGTCGTCGACGTCGAACGGACTAGAAAGCAAGCCCTCGCCCGTCTTATACTAATACATTCTAGTCATTTATTTCTTTCACTCTTATATTCTATTTTACGCAAAATTATCTACTAATATTTTAATTTCTCTACATATATATATATATATAAACTTAAATTTCTTATAAAAAAATATCAAAAATAACATAAATTGTAAATAAGCAAGAAAATAATAATAATGGTATAGCAAGTAATACGTTATTATTTCTAAAGAGCATGAAAGTAAATAAAAAGTCTTGCTTTAATTTATTACTGTTTTTATTCCGCAGTCATAAAATTCAAAACATCACATATTATTTAAAAAATAACATTTCAATACATTTCTCACAAAAGTACAAACAATATTTTATATTAAACATACTTGTAACTCGCATCTTACTAAATATTATCTATAATAATATAGAGACCAATCGTGCTCGTGGCGCAGGGGCACAAGCGTGCGACGATGAGGCGACAGGTTGTAGGTTCGATTACCACTCGCTGAAATACACTGGTAACAAGGCAAAGCACGGTGATGACTTCCGCTCGTGAAAGTGGGTAGTGAAAGCGTCTTAAAGTAAATGGAATGTCTTAACACTAGGTTCCTGTTATGTGCGGGACACAGAGTGAAGCTATAAAAATACTAGTATCCGGCATGCCTTTGTTACCAATATATGTCGGTCTCACGAAATAGACTAAATTTGAGTATTTGTTTGTAATAAGTTAGGGAATTATAAAAGGTAATTTAAAGTTTTGGTAGTATACTATATTGTAGTGTGCTAGTACTGAAATTGATTTTATAGAAGAGTCAATTCTCAGTTAGCTGCTATATTTAATGCACTAGACTGATCCTGAATGACTTGCGAGTTACAAGACTATATTTGGAATTTATAATAAAGTTATATTTACGCTTCTAACAAAAAAAGGTTTATAAGTTCAAAATACATCATTTTATAAAACATTAAGTAATTTCTCATATTTTATTTACTTTAATTTAACAAAATTTTAACACAATCCCCAACTCACATTGGAGGCATAAAATATGTAAAATTTATTTTTTCTAACTGGCACTAGTTTCGAAAATCCCTTCACAAATAGAACAAAACATGAACATTTTACACTATGACACATGATTGTTTTATTTCTAAATATACATTTCTAGACACGTCTCCCACACAAATAGTACGGTAGACAAAGGGACACCAGTGTTAACCCTTCATTTCTTCAAATCAAGTGGCACTCAAATATATATAAAAAGTGGCACTCTATAATTATAGCAGCTAAATTATTCTTAAATTTATTTTTTTAAATACATTATTTAACAGTTGAATCCTAAATTTCATACATGTGCCGTTTTGGCTACAGACCATAATTTATTTCATTTACAATATACAACTTTATCAAATCCTTTTAGACTTATTAAGTCTATACATACAAAAATACAATTATAGTATTAACAACAATTACACAATATATTCCAACAAACAAGTGATTTTATTAAATATTTCAAACATTTTTTTTTAGAAACACTATATATTTTACTTATTATCTTAAGACAGTCATGAAGTAAGAAGACAATTTCAAAATGAATATTTTGCAAATATTCCACAAGACGAATCGAACCAGTGACTATCAAAAAGAAACTTGTCATATAGAAGTCGTAATCACAAAGTTTTATACAGATGTAACCAATACATAGTTGCTGTAGAAGCTACGTATAAGTGCTGCAGTTGCCGAAGTAAATGCTAAAATATATATTAATATACAAAATGTATTTATTTAAGAATTAAATAATCATTTCCCATTGTGGGTTTAATTCATAGCAAAGTACTAGACATTTAAATTAATAAAATCTTAAGGACTTTGAGTGTGCATCTTTCATTAGTATTATGTACACCAACTACTGTGATGTATTCGTGTATTTACTTTGAGGTTTTGATATATAAAAATATTTCTTTTCAAAATGTGATCAGGTCAGTTTCAATGAATTCAATGATGGCGAGTCTATATAATGTTTTGATTAATAACATACACAACTAGTAACTCAACTCGGCTTCACCCATATCTCAATAAAAATGATATTAGTAGAATATATAGTATCAATGAATACTTAAGTACATTTTTTTATAATGTCCATATAATTAATGTTTTATAACAGTGACAGGTTTATTAATAAAACTGCCACATTGAAATTTCAAATTTTCAAAACACCCTTCTGCAATACTAATAAATCTATACATATGAAACTCTTCCGTTACTCCAGGACTGACAAAACTGCTGGACATAGAAAGTTGAAATCTGTCACGTAGGTAAGTAAGGGAGAACAGTCGAGCACTAAAAGAGCATTTCTCGAAATCTCTCCTTTAAATACAATTATAGTAAATAAATAAATAAATAAATAAATAGATAAATAAATAAATAAATAAATCTTAAAGTCTACGCAAACAAAGTTGCAAGCAACGACTAGTGCATAATATTATATAAAAAATGGCATCAATAGGTTTTTATTTCAATATATATGGGTAATGGCTTGTGTAAGGTGGGAATAGAATAAATATGTATTTAAACATACACATATACATAATATACATTTATAATAACATTTTTATAGTTGCCTACTTTTATATTTACACACATTTTCATTGGAATTATAGTATAAATAAAACAATTCATTATACAGCTAGCTAAATAATTCTAATCAATTTTCATTTGAATTTAAATTAAGACTGTTAGTGTCTCATCCCTAAGTCTATTTGACGATACAATATTTTTTACACATTCTTATAAAAAATATATTTCAATTTATAAAATATTAAAACACAATCTAGGTAATTATTCATTATATAAATTTAAGCCACGAGTTATAATAAAATATATTAAACGCCGATTGATTATTTAGCTTAGATTATGTTTTTATCTTTCAAAGATGCCAATGAGATTTAAGAATATAATAATGTAAGTAGATCCATTTACATAAAAATGTATGTATGTGTATTAAGTTGATTATATTAAATACAACTATTAACTTGACTCCTTTTGAATTTCAGTAAAATTTGTCAATTTTCTTATATTTTCTGTTGATTCGTAGTGATGAGATATGCCGGCTCACATTTACAGTCATCATCAGACTTCACCTGAAATATTATGTTTACTTTTTACTATTCTGTAAGAGTTGTATTAGTAAATGATATTTGTTATGCTTCATGTTTTATTTTTCTGATTACAGTAGGTTTCGAGGCCAGTTGTGACGCAGGTGCTCACGCGTGCAACTGTAGACGGACAGGCTGTTGGTTCTATTCCAATTCGAGGAAATGAAATATTTAATATTTTTATTTCTTCGCTTTGGTAATGAGGCAAAGCGCGGCGTTGAGTTCCACCACTCAACACGTAATACCTCCGGAATTCGGCGGAAAGTGGGAACGGAGTATCATATCACCCTGCTATGACACATGATATGTTTTAAATGTGGGAGACATCTCTGAACACAGATGCAGTGGATTATATTGAAACGATTACGACTACGACTGCCTCCACATTGAGTTTTGGCAGTGTTTAGCCACGTTAACTGCATCAATGCCTTAGTCCAATTGTCATACAAGGAGTTACAACACACACTCTCACTCTACCCTATGGATGCATTGAGTCGGGGTCGTGAACACCCCACCTCCACCCTTGTAAAGGATGTGCGTGTGTTACCTTGAGGAAGTGGTGCATGGCGAGGGCATCAGCTCTGGGCCGGGCGTCGGGGTCGTGCGTGAGGCAGCCGAGGCAGAACTGGCTGCCCTCCTCCGACAGCGAGGGCGGGATGTGCGGGCGCCCGCCCATGCCCACCACGAACATTATCTGGTAGTTGCTGTCGTATTCAGAGAATGGACGCTGTTGGGACAAGAGGAAAAATAAAGCATAGCAAAATTTTATTTAGAAAGAAAGACCGAAGATTCATGGAATCAAATTCTGAATGTCACTTGTCACTTCATAGTTTTGTTAAAACATTAACATTAATAGCTATTTTGAAAAGAAATAGAGGCTAGTCGTGGCGCAGGGGCACTAAGTGTGACTGTAAAATCGACTGGTTGTGGGTTTGATCCCCACTCGAAGAAGTAAAATATTTATTTTCATTTCTTCGCTCTGATGTTGAGACAAAGCGAGGCGCTGAGTTCCGGCACTCAACACGCAATGCCTCCAGAACTCTGCAGAAAATGGGGAACAGAGTGTCTTAACACTAGGTTCCCTCTGCCTACCCTGCTGTGTCGGGATACAGCGTAAAGCTGATTTTTTGAAAAGAAATATAATATTTAAAATTATGAATTTGAACAAATTGTTCTCATCATAAAATTAAAATTTCGTCTAAATTGGACAAAAATTAAAAAAATATTCATAATATAACAGACAATCCTATCTTCATAAATAGTGAAGTCGTGGGGCAGACACAAGCTTGCGATTGTAAATCGACAGGTTGGTGGGCTTGATTCTCACAATTTAATATTTTCATTTCATATAAAATGTAACGAGGCAAAACGCGGCGTTGAGTTCCGCCAACACGCAATGCCTCCAGAATTCAGCGGAAAGTGGGGAACGGAAATGTCCTAATGAGAACAGTGTCGTAACACTAGGTTCCCAGATTCTCTGTGCCTATCCAGCTGTGAGCGGGATACTGCGTGAAGATAAAAATGAGTGATATTTACCTATCCATATATAAATAAATAAATATAATTAAAAACAAAACAATAGAATGGCAGGTACTAGCGAGGATGTCACAGTGAGAATGAAGAAGAAAGTGCTCAGTTGGTTTGGGCACGTCGAACGAATGAGTGATAAAAGAATGGCAAAAAAGATTTATGGTGGGAAAGTGAGCGGTAAGAGAGGTAGGGAGAGACCTTCGAGAACAAAATATCAAAGATACTGGAGGAAGGTCACGTAAAAAGCATGAAAACCCCCCAGAGGGCATGTATGAAGAAGTTGATGGCAATGGACGAGGCGAAAGAGGTATGTAAAGACATTTGGCGCTTCATTCTCGCTGCCTACCCCGCTAGGGATACAGCGTGAAGCTATGTATGTATGTAACAAAACAAAACGTTACCTTTCCAGAAGCCATTTCCGTGACCACACACCCGAGCGACCAGATGTCGGCAGCGCGGCCGTGCCCCGACGACTTCATGAACACTTCGGGCGCCATGTACGCTGTCAAATATACAAATGTTATCAAAATTATAATTATAAGAATAGGGGTTGATGATACAGCGTAGAACCGTTAACATAATGGTTATTGATTCAATCTCATTTCTGGGCAATGATCGTACATACAGTATTATTATCCATCACCACTCAACGCAAATGGTCACAACTCAACTCATGGAAATTCTGCGATTCGTGGAGAACGGAGTATTTTAACACTGGGTTCTCTCTGTCTCCGGCTATGCGGAAAAAAATATAAGAAAAAATTATAAATTACTTCATTCTCTTTAATCATCATAAAAAATATATGATTAATTGATAAATATAAAAAGAGTCTCTAATTAAGTTTAATATTTAATAGAAATAAAAATTAACCTTGCGTTCCAACAAAGCCTTGTAGCTCTCCCGGTGCCGTAGTATTAGCGCGTATCTTAACCGCACAACCAAAGTCACCAAGTTTAAGGCAATGTCCTTCATTTGTTAAGAAAATATTGCCACCTGAAAATTTATTTTATTATTGTAATTATATTTTTATTAGAATAATTTATAGGATGCCCCACCTTTTGTGGAAAAAAGAAACCCTTATAAGGTGATTTTGTTGTCCGTCCGCCTATCTGTGTGTCTGTGTGTGTTTGTGTGTGTGTGTGTCAAGAGCCTTTATCTCAGTAACGCTAAGAGATATCGAGTTAAAATTCAAATAATATACTCAGATACTACAATCCCTTGATTTCCTGAACAAACCACCTACTACTTTTACTCTACTACTTTAGATGCTAGCTACCCAATTCATACTTCAGGAAAAAATTAAAACTATACATTTGTGGTTAAATCCTAAAATACAATCGAAACCTCCAATTTTTGTACGGAAACTTCACCGGGCGAGTTCGACTCGCACTTGTTGTTTTTTTTAATTAAAGTGTTGTATGATAGTAAGATAGAAATATTTTTTGCACTACAAAATTGCATCTGATTGTACGTACGACGGTTGTAAGTTCCATCACTATTTAAGGAAACTCGTTAAAATGTCTTGTCTTAACGTTATGTCTTCTTTGCCTCCACACAAATGAGTGTTTTAACACTAGTTTGTTCTCAGTTTATAGTAATTTTTATCGACCCCTCATGAATACTACATCGCGCATACACTAACGTAAGCAGAGGTATTTTAGTGTTAAGACGCTAGGTCGTCCAGTGGGAATTGAACCCACAACCACGGCGTTGACGGTCAGTAAACCACGAAGCTTCTGTATCTAGCTAGTTATAAACTCACTCTTAATATCTCTATGTGCAATGGCCCTCGCGTGGAGTTCTGCTACGGCACTGACTAACTGCGCAGTATAACGCCGCACCGTGTGCTCCTCTAGTGCACCAGATGTCGCTACTAGGGCTTCTAATGAACCTTCCACACAGAGTTCCATGAAGAGAAGCATTTCTTCCTGGAATATTATTTTGTAAATTAAATAAATAAAAATAATATATAAAGCATTTATAGTAATAAATAATACAGATGTGATACAGTTTTTAGTAATGTATTGAGGAATGAATGAAAAGTTAGTAATGTCCATATAAAAAATAATAAAGGTAATGTATTAGTTAGCAAAAGTTAAAAACACTGTCACCATAACATTTTAAATAAAAAAATGGAAATTGTAAAAAAAAATGTAGTGATACTATTTGGAAGAATTTATAGCTGAATATACTTATAACCCTTAAAGTAAAAACTTAAAGAATCAGCTTCACGCTGTATCCCGCACACAGCAGGGTAGGTAGAGGGAACCTAGGTTTAAGACACTGTTCCCCACTTTCTGACAAATTCTGGAGGCATCGCGTGTTGAGTAAAAACTTAAAGGTTATGGGTATACTCATCTTACCGATTTGGAGGAAAAGCGCAGCTTTGCCTCATCTACTTAAATTCTACAATTTTAAAAAAGTCAAGCATAAAATATATATTTCCATATGTAAATAAATATCTAACCCGATGCATTTCACAGCCGTAATATCTCACAAGATGGGGATGTAAAACACCCTCTAACACTCTAAGCTCGTTGGCGGCGCGTTGCAAGGCGCGGCGGTCCCCTGCACCAACGTTCAGTTCCTTCATAGCTAGTAACTGACCACTTTCAGTGTTTACTATTGTATACACCTATAAAAAAAATAATTGGTTAAATACAAATAAAATTGATATATATTTGATAAAATGAATCTTAAGATCTTAGGTATTGGTAGATATATCTTAAGATTAACATACTGGGATATCTTGTTCTTGAAAGGTATGCAATAAAATATTAGAAATAATAATGGCAACTCAAGATACTCGAGAGAAAAATTGTACGGAAATGTAAAAATATATGAATATAATAAAACAATAATTCAATCTTCCTTTTACCTTTCCAAAGGTCCCCGCGCCGATTTTCAATCCTCTCTGCCATTTAAAGGTAACTTGTCTTAACTTCGGTTCATAGAACTTTGTGCTAGATTCTAGAACTTTTCCAACTGTATTAGAATTACGTAGCTTGTCATCTCTTGTTTCGTCCAGATGAGATATCGCTTCTATTAGACGTTTACTTCGAGCTGCGAAAAAAATAGAAATGCTTGTATTCTTTATTTTATCATGAATTCTTTCATATAAAAAATATATTTGTAAATAGTATGAGTGTCTGTTTCCTTTTGTACATGATGATATTTAAAATGGCAATTATATAATAATCTTGGTACCACCACCTTATGAAGGAGTGGATATGCAGATATATAGATACATATACATCATAAGGTGTGTAAAAAAAATCAGCTTCACGCTGTATCCCGCACACAGCAAGGTAGGCAGAGCGAAACTAGTGTTAAGACACTCCGTTCCTGCCGAATCCTGGAGGCATTGCGTGTTGAGTGGCAAAACTCAACGCCGCGAAGGTGTGTAATTGTACACAAATACCAGACAGTTATCATTTTGAGCTTCATTAGATATTTAGATAATTCAATGTTAATTACTACAATACATAACTACAATCTTTTTTTTAGGCCAGTCGCGGCGCTGGGGCATAAAGTGTTATTATAAGCGCAACAAGTTGTAGGTCCACTCGAGGTAATTAAATATTTAATATTTTCATTTCTTCGCTCTGGTGTCGAGGCAGAGCGCGGCGTTAAGTTCCGCCACTCAATATGCCATGCCCCCCGAAAATGGGGAATGGGGTGTCTTAACACTAGGTTCCCTTTGCCTACCCAGCTGTGTGCGGGACATAGCGTGAAACTGATAAAAAGTAAATATCTATGTAAATAAAACCTCTTACTGTTGTTTAATTTTAAATGTAAAGTAATAAAAATTTACTTACAAGCATCCTCATATCTATGTAGACTCAAGGGTGTGTTGTCAGCATTATCAGTGACGTCATCGGGGGGTGGAGTGGGGGGTGCGACGCCATCCCTGCTGGTTGTACTACTTGTGCTTGATAAGGGACTCTAAATATAAAAATTAAAATTATTGTATATTAATTTGGAAGAGGCAGAAAAATCGACTCACGATCACTTTATACAGAAATGTACGTTTTTAATCATTATATGGTAGTGTGTGTTCTTTGTTTTATTAATTTAATATATTTGTAAGCATTATAGAAAAAATATATTATTTATCATTCAGCACTCCTCCTCAATATAAATTATAATTGTGCCAAATTTCATACTTTTGCCTGAAGCTAAGTTAAGAGTTCATACATACATGTATTTTATGTCGTTGTCGGTGCGGTGCAGACGGTGTTAGCGAATTCGAAGCACCCCGAGAACCAACTACATGGGATATACAACCGTCCATTAGTTGTTTTAATTCCTGTTGAATAATAATTATTATTTAGTTAAATATGGGTATATTATTGTAAGAAAAAAATATTCTCATATTTAAATCATTCTATTGTTCTTTGTTTTCAATAAATTAAATAAATACAACTCTCTCGTGCCTCCTGCTCATAGCAGAGCATGTGGACATATTTGTTTGTTATCAGAGCGAAGAAATGAAAATAATAGTTCCCCCTAAAGGACGTTTAGACACTGCCGCTGTGCCACGAAGACCTTTTAATAAAATATTTTTTTAAAAGCTTCACACTGTATATATCGCAACTGCTGGGTAAGGGGAAATAACCTAGTGTTAAGACATTCTGTCCCCAATTTTTCGCCGAATTATGGACGCGATTACGAATTACGGAGGGATTGCATATTGAGGGGCGGAACTTGACGCCGCGCCTCGTTGCCTCGTTACCAGGGCGAGGAAATGAAAATATTGAATATTTCATTTCCTCGATTGGAAATCGAACCTACAACCTGTCGCGTTTATAGTTGTACGCATATGTCCCTGCGCCACGATTGACCTCATAAATCTTACTCTTATTGCAATTAACTAAAAATTACCTCAAACTCTTCGTCGGTCAAATGTTTGGTATTACAGGGATCACATGATAACATCAAAAATTCCAGACCTTGACTTGCCCACCTATAAAAAAAACCGAATACTTCTAGTTCATGATGTATTTTTAAAAACAGAATATAGTAAAGAAAAATACTTATGTAAGAAATAAGTAAATAAATGAATCAACAATTAATTCATAAATGAAAATTATAAGAAAAAGTAAATGAACGAACTACCTATGAATAAATGAATTGACATAATTGTCAAAAATAACAAATAAATGAATTTATAGATAAATAATGTAATAAATAAACATATAAATTTATATAATAAAATAAATTTAAAAAGTGAAATAATCCACCAACCTAGGTCTCAAACCCCGCCCCCTATCACATCTCTCCACAACAAAATGCATCCAGCACTTTGCAAATTCAATCACTGCTCGCGCTACCCTCTTAGCCCATTCCGCTTCACGCGGCCTCAGCATTTCACTTGCGCCCCCGAGGCAACCAGCTGTACCTCCGGAGATACCAGCCGGACCCTTCGTGCCAGCGAGTAGTGCTTCTATGTTTAGACCCTGGAGAATGTACTAATTAACTTTCGTTGTCAATTTAATTTGTCTTGGAAAACATGTTAATAATGTATGGCAGATGGAAATATTTTGAAAAAGCTCTGTGTTTCCACATCTGAAACCTTTTTGTAAAGTAGGCGTAAAAAGATTAAGATGACTAATATTATTTTTTTTTTATGCAAAAGATAAAGTCAACTATTCAATCACTACCCTGCTCGTTTCGCTCGCCGTAATAAATAGATAACTAAATAAGTCCTTTGAAGGACAACGTTGATATTTATACTTACGATAGCGCTTAAAATATTTACATTGTTTCTTAAAAAATCACTTACAAATTTGATTATAGACGAAAAAAAATAAAAAGTATAATTGAATCGATTTATAATTATTGTTAATATAAATATAGCATTCTATTTGTGACTTTGAAACACCACACTTTATATTGTTTTAATATAATAATATTTTTAGCAAACTTACCGGGCTAACATTACAAGTATAATCAACAACATCTTCCCCAATACTCTCTGACCTCATAAATTTCATTCTACGAGGTGACGACATATTGCATTTATTTGTTTTATTTTGTGGAGAATCGTTTACAAATCTGTGTAATTCTTTATGAATCTGAAACAAGAAGATAAGTATAACGTTTTGTTTATATGGCGATGGCCTTCCCTTCAAACAAGGTTCAGCAATGTTTTAACTTAATTAAAATTTCCCAAAAAATTTGAAGCCAAGCTAATAAATCCAATATATATATTTTATTAAATATAATTTAAAAAGGTTGATTTTACATCCATCTATTTAGATAAGTGCTTGTACATGAATGACAATAATTTCATTTTCTTTAAAATACGCTACAGAGTTGTCCTAGTATATTTTTTATATACTCATGCTAAATCACTTATTATATGTATGTAATATTATTGAATTCATTTAACTTATATATAATACATGAATTGATATTGTTAACTATTTATTATATAAATACACAAATAAATAAATTAGTTATACAATTCAAAATATTAGTGACTTATTAATATTAGATAATTCTTATAAATGTTAAATAAACGTAATTAGTTATATACCCTCTAGACCGAAACAAAAAAGCATCATTTTAAAAGCCACTAACATCACAATAAGCCAAAACGAGAACAGACTGCTCATCAACTCCCAACAAAAAACCAAATCTGACAAATTTAAATTTGAAAATCGGAAATATAAGCTGGAAAGATGATCCATAAAATAATTACACTTAACAAATACCCCAAACGCACCGATATCTGTGAGTTCATCGAATGAATATCATTATTTGTGAATATTATATCTCAACCTAAATGTATAATATTTCCTACCAAACACAAATATTTACAGTTAGGTATAAAATAATCTATTAAAAGTGGTTATTCAAAACCAGGTAAATCTCAGTAATCGCAACATACACAACAACAAAATAACCAAAATTCACTCAACATGACAAAAGGAAGGATAAAGCAAAGGGGAGAGGGTATAAGGTTGCTATAGGCAGAGGAGAGGTATCGGGTAACATAAGGGAGGGCAGGGAGGGGCGTAGTACCGGGTCGGAGGCGGGCACTACGACGGTGTCGGGGCGGCGCGCGGCGCGCGGCGTGGCGGGGCGCGGCGCCTGCAGCGAGGCGGGCCGCGGGCGCGCGCGCGCCCCGTACGGCGCCTGCGCGAATTTGTGCAACTCCGTGTGCAGCTGGAAGTATGCGTGTGCGGCTTGTGCATTTCATTGTGGAACTTTATCGATCATGTCGATTAGAAAAAAGATGATCCAATTTTACTGTGTCATTTTTATTTTTGGCTGTAAAATGTATTATAATTTTAAGGAGTTACTACTCCGACTAGCTAAGCAAACCGCCGCGAAAATCAATCGAAAAGGCCTCCTCTGGCAGTTATGTGGCTTAAAGTACAAAGCTGCCTCTATTTACAGAGCTACTATAAAATACTGAAATTTCAAGGCTAAATTTGTAATTAAGTTAGTCTCACTATGATATCGTAAATTACAAGTGATATGATAGTTGTAATTAGTGCAGTTAGAGTTATTTTTAATTAAAACATGCAACATATAAAAGATATGCGTGCATGTGCATGCGTTTGATAACAAATGATTGTAATATTAATTAAAATGCTGAAGAGAAAAGTTTAAATAAAATATTACTCAATAAGTTCATGCAAAAGTAACAATAAACACATTTTACGTGACACAATTTAAAATAAAACAATAAGAATAATAATAACAATAAAGTATCATATCAATACAACTAGATGACCGCAAAACGATATTATTAACTGTTTATAAAAATATATTACCTTTGTTTTAAATGTATTTTTTTATATAACATTTATACAAATGTTACAAACAGAGGACATTTTTAACGAATTTGTACACAACATGAAAACGTCAAAAACAGTTCAATAACGACAATATAACATGAACGTACAATACATAGTGACGAAATACTCCCTAATTATTGAATTCCTAAAATCTATGAATTTAAATTAACTTTTTTTACTTAATATGCTTTAATTAATATATATAATTAAATTTAATTTGTGGTTAGGGGCAGGCCAAAGTTCCACTACTACTACAAAGAAATTACGGCCACAAAAGATATATAAACAAAAAAATCTTATTTTATAAAATATGAATATGAATATAATTATTAAATTAATGCTAAGAGGTATTTCAATTATTTCTACTCGTTCATCATCTAAAAAAGAGTCGTTATTGACAAAATTCTATTTATTTAATGAAATTATACTAACGGTATAATTATACACGATAGTAATTGGTGCAAATTACAAAAAAATATATTAAAAGTAAATGTATTTTTATAATATAAATAAATATATTTATATTATAAAATCTAAATCATACAACAATAATATTCGTATAACCATAAAATAGTTAACAAGTTCCTCACCTCGAAACCAAGTTTATATATCTGCAGGAGCAGCTCCCTGACGCGTGCGCCGAGACTCTCCCGCAGGTCCTTGGACATCTCGTGCTTGCTCCGCTCCAGGATGATGGAGGTGTGCAGCACTATGGTGTCGCGGATTTGCATTAGACTGTTCTGTAACAGTAGATTGCTGTGAGCTGTGCGCAGTGGCACGTAGCAGGCAGCAGGGGGCAGCACTCACCAGTATGCGGTGCGCGAGGGGGCGGTGGCGCGGCGCGAGGCGCGGCACGAGCGCGCGCGCCCAGTGCGCCGCCTGCAGCGCCGCCTCGCGCTCCTGCGCGTACAGGCACTGCGTCTCGCGGCACAGCGCGTACACCAGGTACCTGCGGGCACCATTAAACCTTATACCATGAAAATATTATATATTTGGATACATTCAGGCTTCTCTTTAGCTTCACTTTCCCGCAGCAAGGTAAGCAGAAACTCAATGTTAAGAAAATAAGGCACTCCGTCCCCCACGCGCTACCTAATTTTTGACACGTTGCGAGTACAGCAACGAAACTCGATGCCCCACTTCGTCCAACACATTACCAGATTTACAATCAGGCACACGCTAACACTAGATTTTCTCTGATTCTATGTAAAAAATATATATAAAACAGAAAAAGATCTATTTAACCTTTGATCATCATGTTCATGTTCCTTTTTTTCCATCTCCATAACTAGCTGGAACCTCTCGTTGAATGTATTAAATATCCTATTTAGTTGATTACACGCCATATCACTGTAACAAATTAAACATACACAAATAATTAAAATTATAACTTTTTTTTTTATTACAATTTATAAATTCACACAACAAAACACAGAATCAAAATGATAAAAAGATAAATGCTGTGAAGATACGATCTCTTCATAGTTGTGAGCTGATCAAATCCGTAATGAACGGCAGAAAATAGCGAAGATGTCACGATAAGAATGAAGAGCACGCTTAGCTGGTTGTAATATGGTAGTGATATAAGAATGTAAAAAAAGATTTATGAAGGAAAATAATTATATAATTTGTAACAAAACCTTAATAGTATGTAATCATGAACTTGAATTATGCAACAACATCAATCACGATAACATATTTAATATAATCAAAACATATATAATGTTGAGGGCAGTCGTGGCGCAGTGGCACAAAGTGTGACTGTAAATCCGACTGGTTATGGGTTCGATCCCCACTCCAGGAGATGAAATATTTACTTAAATTTATATTTCCATTTCTTCGCTCTGATGTCAAGGTAAAGCACGGCGTTAAGTTCTGCCACTCAACACGCAATGCCTCCAGAATTCGGCAGAAAGTGGGGTACGGGCTGTCTTAACACTAGGTTCCCTCTGCCTACACTGCAGTGTGCGGGATACAGCGTAAAGCTAAAATATATATATATATTGTTAGCGTATTCGTGTAAAAGAGGGTAGATTTAGGTGGAAAATAACTATAAAAGCAGTGGAATTGTGTCAATCGGGGGCAATCGCTGGTAAGTGGCGGCCCCTATTGGAAGGAAACTAGTGTGAAGTATTGCTAGTAGGTGATACATATCACTTATTGCAATTACATAGTACCTCTTTCAAAATAGTTTAGAATCATATAGACGATATGTGTTT
>DWMY01000561.1:0-22875 GCA_018249775.1 Heliconius hecalesia formosus | reverse complement strand
GCAATGAGTAGAAGGAGATCGATATAATGCAACTATAACAAATGTGTCGGATAGCTTAATTTGAAGGCAATTTGCCACGCTAAAAACAGGTTCGGTAACCTCACAACACAAGGTATCTTTAATATATGCAATAATACCATCGTTCTGACTCGTATGACTTGATTTGTATGAAGTGAAATTTGGTAATATCGGTATAACAGAAGCTTTACGTAACCAGCATTCCGATAGAATTATTATGTCAATTTGATAATTTATTCTCTCTAGTAAGATTAAGAGTGAGTCAAAATTGCAGCTGATACTACGTATATTAACGTGAAGAATTCTCACCCCAGCTATATATTTCAGGGACTCTTTATATTTCTCAGCCGAACAGAGTTGTGAATCAGGAATCAATAATTCATCAAAATTTTCTATTATATTTTTGTCAACCATTATTTAATTTTATTTATAACACAAGTACCAGTAACTGATTCTGTACTGTTTTGCAATAACTATTAATAAGATCCGACTAATTTCAATTATTTTATTAAGGTAAAAATGAATTGTAATATTATAATAATTTTTAGTTAACGAAATATGAGTGTATAGTGTAAGTGTTTTCAAATATTTTTGTAAATAGTTAGTAATCATCATGTAAAACTTATAATAAATAAAATTTATAAAATCAGCACAAATTAAAACTATACATATAAAGTTACATAAAATTAAGGATAAGATATTAAAAAAACAATACGTGTTTAGCTTTAGGTTGCCTAGTCATTGTTTTGGTTTTAGGTCAGATAAATCAGCTTCACTTCGAACAATAATGAACTTTTCTCCTTCTTTCTTTCTTAGTAATACTTTGCCATTAGAAATCCAGCAGTGCGAAAATTCATTTAATTTGGCGAAATCACGGGCAAGAAAGAAAAGCCTTTTCATCTTAGGTGTTAGGCTTTCTGATATAAACAATGGTTTGGAAGGTCCTGGCAATTGTAACTTTTCAGTTGTTAGTCTATTATTCTCTCTGTTGCTCTTTCTGTACATTTGGATTACCTTTTCTTTCATAATTATACTAGTGAAGTCTACAAGGACTGTGCGATTAGTTGGATCACGTGAGCTGAGGCGGAAAACGTCTTTAACTTCGTTTGATTTTATGGGTATGTTTAGGCTATTGCCAACAGAGACGATAGTGCTTAATAATTTGTCTTTTGTCTCGGAAGGAAGTTTTGGGATATTTTTTATTTCAATGCATGACGATCTTGATAAACGTTCGTAATTTTCCATTCTGCCTTCTAGTAATTCAATTTGAAGGAGGTTTTGTTGCCTATCCTTTTCTAATTTATCAATTTGATTGATGATGGAGTCATATTTCTGCGACAAGAACTCTACGGATGCCTGGATTTCATAATTTTGCTTTTTAATGTCTTCAACCGCTGCAGATAATCTTTCTAATTTGAGATTTTGTTCCTTTTTAAGAGCTTCAAGAAGATCTCTAAATTCCGTCATAAAAGAAGAAAGCTTTTCACCAACATCGTCGGAAGGAGAACGTCGACGTTTCTGACGAACGGTCACATTTGGACTCGCTGTTTCAGATTCACAATTTTTTCCTTTACTGAGGCTTGATTCCGAAGTACACTGCTGTATTGGTGACGACTTAGGGGGGGTTCTTTTCAGTGGCATTTTAACAGAATATTTTATGAATTAAAAAAAATCGGCCAATATAAAATTAAAATAAAAAAAAAAAAAAATAATAATAATAATAAATAATTTAAAAAAATGTACAATAAGTCTTAGACTAGAACACACGGCGAGGCGATTTGTATAAGCGATGCACTACCACAGGGCTGCTGTTAAGCTTTTAAGCAGCTTCGTAAATTAGTCTCTATAGATTGGACGCTAAAATACATAACACAGGCTTAGATGAGTTCAAAGGTCAACATAGTTGTGTCCAACGGTTCACTATTGAACAAAGAACTTTTAGATTTGCGTAACTCACTTCAAACACTTAATTTACACGATTTTTTTCCGCACATTGTTAACCAGTTTTTTCATTTAGTGATATAGTTCAAATTAGCAAAAATTTTCACTAAAATATGCACTTATTGTATTTTTAAACCACAAATTTTAACGGAGCTTCTTTAGACGTGTGTACAATCTCCAGACGCGCGGGGGGGAATGAAAAATATTCAGTTTTTACGCAAAAAAAAGAAAGCATGCAACAAAAAAATAAACACCCACAAAATTCACAGAATTTGTATGATTCATACATCTAAGAAACCAGCCTAAATTTTATGACACGGTATTAGTAAGTGCAAAGCACAGACAGATAAATCACACGGTAATATAACGGAGCTTGTGCAATGACACCGTAGTCAAACTATCATTTGTCTTGTTCGTTACACAATGGGTTAGCTCACTAGCGATTTTTTTCTGGATGTGTTTAGAATTTATATGATAATTTTTTGGATCTTTAGCGGTTATCGTGCTTTCACTAATATTTTTTTTAAAAATCTATGTTAGAGAAACAAGTTGAACAAAATACAAAATCATAATTTATAGTAATAAAAAAAATACAAAAGTCAGGGTCATCAAAAACTAGCATCTGTCTGTCTTCATCCTTTATATAATAGATTTGTTTTGAAGTTGTTTTCGATATTCATATATTGCTTAAATTATAAGTAATGATGGCACGCATTTGAAATACATTTCAAATGTACATGGTGAATCATAATTTTTTTTCCTTATCGTTTTCAAAGAAATATTAATTTCGTCTATCTGTTAGATTTCACAAGTGCTTAACAAGTTATTTGTAAATGATTTTATACAAAAAATATTTAACAAAAATTACAAGTTTTTAATTTTTTAACACAACAAATTGTCTCGAATTCGGACAGAAATATAAAAAAAAGAATACTAAGTTATCTCGGTCTAATCTGCTACAGATAAAGCGGGATAAAGCGTGAAGCTGCAAAATAAACTACAGCCTAAATACGCTGTACGAGTACGTGGGAGCTATAAAATTAAGCGTCAGCATCGACATGGCAGTCTCAGTTTATACGAAATTTAATATTTTAACTTACCAACCATTCGCATTACAAGTAATGACAAAAGTAGAATTATTTATAAGACATTACAATATATTAACGAAGTTGTTTGTCAGAATGAATAATTGTTTAATAATATATTGTTTTAGACTTCATTATGATTTGATGATTGATAAATATGATTGAAAATTAATCTTGGCGTTAATTAATACTCATTAAATCTGCTTCGCTAAATATTCTATGAGATTAAAATATTATTTGCTGCTATCACAGTAAATGTATTTACTATGCTTTTTTCTATTACCTACGATTAGCAGAACTTAACGCCACTGTACAAGACTGTACAAAATATTTTTTTTCTCACGCTTCTTTTCTTTCTTTTTTCTTCGTATCATGCTATATCTCGCGTGTAGAATGGTCGGCAGAAGGAACCCAGTGTTAAGACAATCCGCTCGCAACTTTCCGTTAAATTCTGAAGGCATTGCGGTTTGCATGGCGGATCGCAACGCCACTTTGCCTCGACACCAAAGCGAAGAATTGAAAATATATCATTTCCTCGAATAGAAATCCCACAACGAAACTATCACGTTTACAGTCACACGCTTATGTCTCTGCGCCATGACTGTTTTTTTGATAAAGATTTTAAATAAGTGTTATTATTCTCTCGAGTGGGCATCGAACTTACAACATAGTTTAACAAGAAAAAAACTCAAAACATATCACCTAACCTTACATATCATATGTAAAAATCAAAAGAAAATCCTTACAAAATGTTTCAATACAACACGCAATGCATCAGCCGAAGTCTGTAAAGACAGACAGACACGCGTGATTAACGACGAGTGGGTGAAGATTGTGAGATTAGAGACAGGCTCGCTACTGACAACGATAATTGATTTCTGCCTACGTTTTAAAGGGAAATGCAGTTGACAGTGGCGTTTTGAGTTTAAGAGCCTTTAGTTTTTTAACCAATGACGGTTAAAAAATATTTTTTTTTTATTTTTGAAAACAACGTGACGCGGTCGGTTTGAGTATACGTTGTACTTTACGTGTATAAGAATCAAGGAAATTCAAGATATTGCGTGTTCTTAATGTAAATTCAATGCCGCATTTTGTCTTTTTTCGCCAGAGCGATGAAATTCAAATAATTGACTTCACGAATGAGAATTGATCTCACAACACAACATGCTTAAGTCAGACGCTGTGACGCTGCGCCATGGCCGCCTCTCGATCTTAATATCAAATGGATTTATAATTATTAACATATATAGTGTACCTATTGAAGCACACCAAAACCGCAAGCCACATCTCCAGACCGATCTCAAGATAGCATTACAGTTATCCTCTGATAACTTATCGACAACGCGACAAAGGGGCCTAGCTGAAAGCTCGTAATAAATAAAAATTACAACGGATCCCATTGTTCTTGCTACAAGATAATCGCATTAGTCGACTTACGGGGCCCGCTTTAACAATTAATCTCCATCTGGCCGGGCCGGTTGAGTGGCACAAGTTGGGAAAAAAATGTGGGCATTTTTCGTACGTCAAAATTGTTTTTTAGATTGTCTGTCAAAGTTGTAACTCCTAAATTTAGAAAGGGCTATTACCGTTGTCATTTCGAAGTAGCCATGTCTCACTCGGGATATTCATAAGTTGTAGTTGTTTTTTTTATTATAATTTTATGTAATCACTACAGCCACGGAGTTCATACCTGTTCTAATTAGATATATATTTAATTTTATTCTGCAATTAAACTAGACTTATGACTAAGTTATAATTATCTCTAAGTATAATGCCTGAGTGTGAATAAATTCCCCTTCTGCCTACTATCCTATATGCAGGAAAAAAAAACATTAATACTATCAATAATAAGCAAATTTCTAAATATAAATTCATCTATTCACATATGTTACACCGTTTATTTGTCTTTTATTCGTCTAGTGACGTTATAAAATAGGGTTTTAATTATGGAGAGATCGTAAATAATATAAAATTTTAATTTGTATTAACTTTTTGTAAAACGAAATCCTTTAAAAATACTGAAACAGTTAAAAACCTTTTGACTTGGGTCTAATAAAAAATTATAATCCGTATATAAATGATGATTCGTGTTCTGTCGGAACTCGACCTTGAATAATTAAGGACGAATTAGATTCGCTAAAAATACAGGTGGCAACATTTTTATAAAGTAACAAAGAGACAATTATGATAATAAATATATTTTAATAACAATATAAAGTATAAATAACGATCTAAGCGTTATTATTAAGATTATTTTCATTTCCTCGTTCATCGGTGGACTAAACGCCGCGCTTTGTCCACGCCACCACTACACATCACACTCAGTCTAGATATCACTCAAATCATTCCAGTCTAAAATATTTTCAAAAAGAATATGTGACTTCACGATTAATAATAATATGAAAATTTATAATCTTAACACATATAACGTATAGATTACCTTTTCATATTCTAGTCAGCCCCCGAACTATCTATTTAAAAGACATACCTGAAACAAAAATGTAAATTTCAAATAAATATTTTTAATTTAAATAACGATAACCTACAAATATGAAGTTATGACAAATTTAATTAATATTATATCGAACGATCACGATCAGCAATAAATACGCTTAAATAATGCTTAATAATTTAAGAAATTGAGACCATTGTGGTGCAGTGGCCCAGTGACTGACTGTAAACGCGGTAAACGGTTGCAGGTTCGGTCGGAATCGGGAGTGAATTATTTTAATTTTCTCACTAAGGCAACAAGACGAAACGAAGATCGGGCATTGCTTGGGTAACGCAGTGTTTTGAAACTAAACATAATAAGATATACGCATACACATAAAAATAACATAAAACCAAAATTTTAAAACCACTTAAACATGAAATATACTGAAACGCATTAATAATATCGCTTTAAAACCATATTAGCAGTCTTGAGGGTACTTAAAAAATCTCATAAATCCACTCTTTGAACGTTCGCTTTCGAAAAAAACAACTGTGGTAGATGAATTCGAATCGAAATACGCTTTAATTTTACTATTTGCAACACATTTCATTTTTGAGAGCAAATCATATATTTGGGGAAATAGGTTAACTAGAACTTGTTTTCGTTTTTCTTAGATTTTTAGAAAAGCCTTTTCGAATAAGAGCTGAAGAATTATGTTACCTACTTATGTTTGTTTACAAAATATTTTGTATGGTTTTTAATTTTATATTACATATGTATATATAATATAATCTGGGGCTATATGTCCGTTGCAATGCAATACTGTTATGGTAAAATTAAGTTTAATAATATTTTCACTTTAGTTCATACTACTTCTTTTGCGACTTGCATTTCACTCAATATTCTATATTTAAAAAAATATGATTTTAAATTATCTTACCCGAATAAAACTACACTCCACAATAAATAAATGTTATCAATCGCAATCTCTACATTTTTTTCTTAACCTCAAATTTCCTTCCTTGACTCAAAATATAAAAAAATACATGCTATACGAAAATAAATGTAAACCATTCAAAATACATTTCCCATCACAATCTAACACACTTATATTCGTATCACAACAAAAATCACGAAGTGAGATAAACAAATCGATTCTCACATGAGCTTTTCCATAATAAAATCGGTATCGATAATATATTATGTTCAAGCGTCCAATCCGATCTCGGTAGAACGTTCGCGATCGTATTACGTTCAAATGCGTGTAAAATTGAGGAGAAATTGCTTCGTTGTAACTTGTACTGTGATGCTTTACAGTATATGACGGACATACATACATACATACTATATACGTCTGTACCACTAGTATATTATTCTATGCTTTATATAAAACTAGCTTATGTCTGCGGCTTTGGCTCCGCAGTCAAATTAAAAAAAACTAAGAGTTGTGTATGTCGAGACACTATAACGTGATGTAGTATAGTGTGGACTAGCAATTAAAGGATTTTTTTTATGTGAACCAGTAGTTCCTAAGATTAGAGTGCTCAGACAAAAAAAATCTTCAGTTTTATAATATTAGTATGATACGTTTCAAAAATGTATACATACAAAACTTAAAATTCTATACGAGACAATTGAATAAAATATATATCTAAATTTAGCCAGGTAGTAAAAGTCCACCGGGCTAATTGTGATGTTAGTGTGTTATAATCCTTCTTTTTCTACTAACGCTACGATGTCGGAGTACCTTTTTCAATTAAAAATTATTCTCACATCTCTAGATCGAACCCACGACCATCGCGGGTTCCACTGTTCTGTACCACTGCCCGTAATATATTAACCTTCTCAAAACATAACGGTGTGAATAACGAACGTGTTAACGCATTTTATTATGTGTAAACGAAATTTTGATGCTATTTTCGCGTGAACGCTACAAGATTGATCACACGTTTTATATAATAGGTAAGTGATAGCCAATTTCGATTTCCATTGCGCTGGAAATGCTGTGACGGGATATGGGAAACTTAGTTACAACGTGTATAAAGGTATAATATAGTAATATACATATGTATATGTACTTATAGCATAGTAAACCATATTATGTTTAATGGAATGGAGTTAGGTTTCGGTTCGGTTAAAAAAGCGTTATAAGTTCCGTGTAAAAAAAAATAATTGAATTTTTAATTCAGCAATATTTTGTGGGTAGTTACTACACATACACTTAACAGTTTTTGAAAAATCTAAACTATAAAATATATTTTATGTATTATATTGCAATTCATAGAAAAGTATTTTAAAAAACGTTTAAAACATTTAACGTAGCGGGATTCGAATCCGAACAGCCTAAAAACCTTCATTGGACGGTGTCTAAGAAGCGTGTGGACAAATGCTTCCAAATAAAATCCAATCAATATATGATCTCCGGCTAGCTTTATGGATTTTTTTTTAATTAAAATTAATAAAGTAAATAAAATATTTAACAACAGAATTTTTTTTTTTACACAAATATGGTAAAAAAAGTTGGTTAATATTAAACTTTGATATACAACTTCCGCTTATATAAATTGCAACAGTAAACTCGCGTAGTTGCTATATGAAATTATTGATACATTCAATACACATTCGATAAAATAGCAAATATTGGTACAAGTTAAACAAAGTCACTTTATTAACTCTTCATAAATATGGAGAAGGAAAAACAACTACAAAGTGAATTTAGGTCGAAATTGCAGGCTTGAGTACCTATTATTATATAACGTATTCTATGAATAATATATTTTAAGTAAAGTGTTTGTTTGGTCGCTTATATCATATGGACTGTATAACTTTTTTATAGTTTTTGCGGGAATGTAAGAAAGGTTTTTCTTGTTTTTTTTTGTCTTTTATATATTATATTTCGAAACAGAGAACGGAGTTTCTTAACACTAAATTCCTTATCTATATAAAAAAACACAAAAAAAACGTATATATATTTCGTTCTAGTAATACTATCAAGCAAAAGTACGTGTACCAGTGTTAGCCACAGCAACAGCCGCAGAGAATAAAAAGATATCCCATCCATAAATTCCGAATGCGCTCTAAAGAACGTGTCAAAGAAATATAACAATGGACGTTTAAAATAGACGGATCTGCCGTATTTTTGCTTTTCTGCAAAGAAATTGATCGGTTCAAATGCATTTGTTGCTTCGTATTCCTGTTGGTTAGTACTCTGTTTGCACCTGTTTGAAAATTTTATGGGAAAGAAATTATAAGTTCTTTGTCGGACCCGATTGTAGTGTATTCGGTGATTAATTAAGTAAAATTAATATTTAATATATTGGTGGAGGTAAATTCATTAAATAAGAAAATAATTCTATATTTAAAGAAACTTTAAAATAAAAATGCACAAATTACTTTACAAAAATTTAAATCTAATAAAGAATGTATATATGGAAAGGACATACATAACTCGGAATGCTGAGGTATTGAGTGAAAAACTGTGTTAATAAAAGTAATATAAACACAAACATAATAAATAATAATAATAGATATAAATATAAATAATATAATAAAACAGGCTATTATAATAAGCAATAAATAAAATTTTGGATATCTTTAAAAAGACTCATTTCATGTTTCAGTTTAGAAAGAGCGGCACTGATGCGTGAAGACAGTATATCATTCTGTGTAACTCGACCATTAAATTAGAAATGTAATAGGAGCGGACTTAATACAAGTCCACAACAAAATTATCTTTATTATTACTTGAGGCCAGTCGAGGCACAGGGGCAAAGAGTGACTGTAAAATCGACTGGTTGTGGGTTCGATCCCTACTCGTAGAAATGCATTTTTATTTTCTTAATATTTTCATTTCTTCGCTCTGGCACCAAAGGCAAAAGTCCGGCGTTGAGTTCCGCCACTTAACACGCAATGCCTTATGCCTAGCGGAAAATTCGGCGGAAAGTGGGGAACGGAATGTCACTATCACTATGTTCCCTCTGTCTACAATGCTGTGTGCGAAAGCTGATTTTGATTTTGAATAACAAAATATCATAGACATTTTTTTTATAATCAAATGTGTACTTGAAATTCGTACCGTAATCGTAATAGTACTGTAATATAAGCGCCGGAATTAACCTAAAAAAAACAAAAACGAAATATGTAGGATCAGTTTATGCATTATTTTTAAGACTACTAAATACACATCAAAATAGGAAGAGGAAACGGAGTGTTAAGAGTTTAAGACACTCAGTTGATCACTTACTGCCTAACAGTACATTTACGTGCTGAGTGGCGGATCTCAACGCTGCGCTTTGTCTTGTAAAAATAATCCATTTCTCTGAGTGAGAATCGTATCCACAAACGTAGCGATTACAGTCAAAAATATAATATTTAAACTATACAAAGCCTAACCTACATTAATTACAAGAAAATATCGATACAAGTTTAATTTATTTATCCAACTATAAATTATGGCTGTTTGTTTAGCAAACCGATATACCGTCCATCCATTTACCGTGTTGTGGCTACTCCCATAGTGCTCTGAATATAATTTAAATAGCACTAAGTTTATTTTATATGAAATTGAAGGGTTTTAGGTACGTACTCGTAAATTAAAAGTTGGTATCTTTTTTTTGTCTTCATTCTCTGCATACTGCACGAATTTGATACATCGTACACGTGATGAGTGCGGATTCGTTTTTCAAACGGAAAAAAATTGTTCTTTGCTTTAGAAATGGAGTTTCTCAACACTAGGTTTCCCGTGCCTACTCTGTTATATGTGGAATACTCCGTGAAACAAAAAAAATGTTTTCGTATCATCAATATTAATTATCGTTAAAATAAAAGAAATATATTTACAAAAATGCTAATTAAAAAAGCTATCATCTATGGCCCTATATTCGAATAAAATCATAATTTCTTAGTAATAATATATAGGGGGATAGCTATAACGGATGGTGTTATGGCTTCCTTGACAAATGACCTCAATTTATTATAGGGGTGGATACTGTCAAATTCGAGCAAATATATTATGAATTAATAATTTTAGGGTTCTAGCTACAAAAACTATTAGATGTAAGCAAATAATGCTATTTATTACATATTGCCAATAGAGGCGTGGCGTCTGACTGTAAGTGTGGCGGTTGTGGGTTTGATTCCAACTCGAAGGAAATTATTTTCATTTTTGTGGTAACAAATAAAATGCGGGAGATACAAAGGTAACGAATAAAGCATAAATTTTCCCTAAGGACATTAGACACAAAAAATCATGAAAAAAATGATGAAAAACTTATGACATTTAAATTCAATTCAATTTCCTATAAAAAAATAAACCAAACATATTTAATAATATTTATAATTATTAACTAATAATATAACTGTTAATGTCACACATTAATCTGTGAATCTTTAAAAGAAAATAAGAGGCATGACTTAAGATAATTTCATACTTAACCACAAAATATATTGTTTACAATCTTCATCTCCTTAGCATAATAACGTATTATAATCTTAAATACAAAATAAATACGCATATTTCCTCGAAAGGGATCCCCATTCATTGAAGAAAATCCTTTCTAAATCCATTAAGTGCTTAAAAGATAGCCATAAACATGTTTCAAGAGGCTTTACTTTGCCGCAAAATTATAATTTTTGCAACAAGGAGTCTATCTATAGATGTTGTGTTTTTTATATGAACAAAAAAAATAGCTTCACGCTATATCATGCACACAGCAGGGTATGCAGAAGGAGACTAATGATAAGACACTCCGTTTCCCATTTTACGCCGAATTTTGGAGAATATTTTTTATAAAATTAATTATATTTCATAGAAGTCAAAACACTTACGATTTCTTAAGTTGCATTTTCGTACTTCCCATAAGAATATATAATAGAATTTTTGAAAAAAAAAAAAAAACTTATCACCCACGGCTGGCAACCGCTGTCTCTTTATTTTAAATCTGTAATATCTTCAAAAATATTCTTTAATAGTCTTTAAGTAGGTTATCCATAAGAGATAGACATATATATACCATCGCAGAGTTTTCTGTAGATCTTTTCAAGCTATATAATGCTTAGTACATTATGTTGATAAATCTCCTAGGGTTCAGCCTGCGTTTAAAATATTTACATTAAGCAGAAAAAATGTAATTATTTACAACATCACAATATAAACCTCAAAAATAACAGTATTTCTCTACTATATTATGGATGTTATTATACATAAAAACATTCCTCTTGAATCACTTATTTGGCCAAATTATTCGGATGTATATTTTGGCCATAATATTCGGATCGCTAATAATTAAAGATATAACAGGAATAATATAAAAAATAAAAAAAATATGCAAGGAAAAAAGGCTCATTTAGGAAAAAAATGTTTTTAGTACCTATATATGAAATTTATTCATTCCCACAAGTGGGGATCGTGCCCATTATCATCGTGTCCCCAATCGGACGATGTCCCACTGATCTGGCCTGTATATTTTTTAAATATGGTTTATACAGACAATATTGTGTATAATGCTTAGATGATTGACTAAGTTCCTAGCCTCTTATATTTTCTAAATTACTCTTAGTTTACTGATTAAATTTGCCTAAGATATTTTTAATATTTTTAAAGTATTATTCCACATTTAGTAAAAACAATTTTAACTAAAGTTCATAAGTGGAGCAGGCTCAAATCCTGCCACGTTCAAATATTTTTTAGTGTTCCTAAAAAAGTATATTGATATATAAGTAAAAAATACTAGTATCTAATGCATATCACATACATCATCAAGTGGTCGTTAACCACTCCCTCCATTTTCTACCACCAAGTATCTGCTTAGTATCTATAATCCACCACTCGTGGGGACGGCAAGTAAAAAAAACCCTAAAAAAACAATTTCAATGTAAGATTAATCTTTCATACGACGTCAACGATTCTTTTCACCCCGTCACTATGAGGGGTGGTTTGAGTAAAGTATCAAGTTATAAGACTTTGGAAGAGTTTTTTTTTTCTAGATAAAACTAACCATTTTTTACACCAAGTGATAATATATGTACATCAAATAAATATGATATAAACATTACAATCCCTTGTTTTTATAAATAAAAATGATTTTATAATTGCTAACCTTTCTATCAGAATTCTGTGTTCATAGAGTTTTTTATTAAATGTCTTTTTAGTAGAAATAGAGTGTTACGCTGTTATACATATAGCTTGGAAATCAAAGAGAACGTAGTGTTAAGAAACTCTGCTCTCTACTTTTCGAGACATTACGTATTGAGCGACGAAATTTAACGCTCCTCTTTACAGCAGGGTAGGCAGAGGGAACCTGGTGTTAAGACACTCCGTTCCCCACTTTCTGCCGAATTCTGGAGGCATTGCGTGTTAGGTAGCAGAACTCAACGCCGCGCTTAACCTCGACACCAGAGCGAAGAAATGGAAATATAAATTTAAGTAAATATTTCATCTCAAGTGGGGATCGAACCCACAACCAGTCGGTTTTACAGTCACACTTCGTGCTGCTGCGCCACGACTGGCGCCCTGGCCTCTTTGTATTTTTACCCAAATAAAAAATATAAAATATTAAATGATTTCTTTCCTCGTATGGTAATCGATTGCACAACCGCCATATTTATAGGCAAACGCTATTTCATTACACACAAAACGGCCTAATAAAAGTAATAATAATAATTTTAAAAAAAAACCTCTTTAAAGCAAATGATAGCCTCTACCTTACACCATCCTCTAATAGAGGCAGGGTCGTTAAGTATTCTTGTATCCACCTGGAAGTGACTCTGAAGGGTCCATTGTGTAGACCAGACAGACGCACCGATTCTATATAGATAAGTCTAGAGCGCCTTAACACGTGTACTTGCTGTGTGATTATATAAATGAAGTGCATATTTGTAGATCTCAAGTAAGCCTTAAGTAGTACTTGCCTAGGGTTGAAGTTATGTTATTAGAACTATTATTATTAATAAATGATTCTGTTTAGAATGTTGCTTTATTAGAAAACGTATTAATTGCTTTTCAATTTTCCCGATTGAAGAACAATCGGATTTACATCCCGATAAGTTATAATTTTTGTTAAATTTGGAAAAAAAAATTTTCTTTCTAATTGCTTTAAAAATGTCTATCATGTGCATTGTCAAATGCTTAATACCGATAAAATTGCTTTGTAAGTTTTTTATTTCGATCAGGTATCCGAATGTCAGCATACAATACTTAAAATTTTATAGTTTAATTTGATAATATTAAAATTTTATAATATCTCTAGGTACTTTAAGAAATTACAAGTAAAGGAGTTATATATTAGTAGTAGATATTAAATAGGAGTCGGACTAATGATATAATAGAAAACAGGCGGTCAACAGAGTGATCCTAAAATCGTTCTGTTTTGTCTTTTTGAGATACGGAACCCTAAAAACCGTTGAATATATACATAAAACGTTTAATACTGATAACACTGTGTATTGCCATCAAAATCGATACGTAGTGATAAAGCTACAGACTACACAAGCAAACATTATGTTATTTGCATAAAAAAAATATAAACATATTCTTCGAACCACGTTGTCGTGTAGTGTCCACAGAAAAAATATATATAAGTATATTAGCTTGATTAATATGTAAATAAAATAAATCAGCTTCACGCAGTATCCCGCACACAATAGAGTAGGCAGAGAGAACCTAGTATTAAGACACTGCGTTTCCCACTTATATTATTATTGTATATTATATTTATAAAAGTTAATTAGAGATAACGTTGGTTACGAGTATAACAAAGCAAGTCAAAAGTTCAAAATTAAATTAGCATTGCGCTCTACTTTCAACAGTTTTCAACAGTCGACGATTCCTATATTATCTTTGAGACATTTTTTTTATTTCATGATTGAAAGTAGTGCTTAACTACTTTGTTTCATATGTCACTCATATTTAGTCATCTTATGCGTAGAAAGGGCGAGTCACAAAGACAAAAAATAATAATAAGTCACCAAACATAAATTGAACGCACAACTATCTCATATTCCCTGCACGGTAGACAATAGACAATATGAAACTAATAACAAAATATTTATTTTCATATAAAACACTTATATATTTTTTTGCTATCCATACTCATAAATATATACCACAGTTCAATATTTGCTTGCGATAAGTGATGCCGCGTCACTATCGTTACAGCTTGTACTGACTCATATATGTTTATTTGATTAGACCTTTACTTAGTTTGTGGATATTTTGCCTTATTGCCTTAATAATTAGCTGCAGAGCCCGTAAATGTAAGTGGGTTCGATTCCCACTTGAGGGAATTGATGATTTTCATGTTCTCGCTGTCAATAAGATAAAGGCTAAATAAAATGCTAAAGGAAAATTTAAGATTATGTAATATTATTTAATTTATTTAAGAACGGAGTATCTTAACACTACTTTCCTACTCTGCTATAAGCGGGATACAACGTAAAGTAATTTTACACTCATTGCTTTCAATGTAGGAATAGAAACAGTAAAATATGTACATAATAATCTTTTATTTTTTTTTGTCATATTTACATATATTGTTATATATAAATATGACAAAAACATATAAGAACCTTATTATATTATTACATGTAGACAGATAGATAGCGAAAATGTCAATTTTAATCGTTCGATGAAGATTGTTGATTTTTATAGCGAAATAAATCATAAATAATAAAGAATGGTATTGGTTATTTGATTTTCTGATGCATCATACATCATATTTCCCCGAGTAGGCACTACAACGAAAGTGGGCCAAACAAAAGTTGCAAAAATTTCAATTTTAAATAGGAACCTTTGTTACCACATTTACATACGTACTTGAACTAAGTTCAACCGAAAATTTTCCAATGCAAACAAAAAAACTTTGCCGCATAAACTAGGCGGGCGTTGAAACGCGAAGTGGCGAACATAGCTTAGGTAGGCAATATCTCGATATCGGTTCAATTAAGGATGTCAACGCTTTACGTTCGACCAACTTTACCAATAGCTGTAAAGGGGAAAACTTTGAAAATCTTCTGAAAGGTAGAAAATCTGGCGCGAAGTGACTGTTAGGGCGAACTTTTTAGGAAATTTGATGTAAATTCTCCTTTGGAATTGCATTACAAATGCGCAAAGTTGAAGGACGGAGTGATTTCTCTAAAAAGTCTCTGCAGTTACTCTAGGTAATAGAGAAGGGTATATCAATTAAATTTTATCATATCTCTGTCATTATATTAAATACATATAATTATTTTAATATTTCTTTAGCTTCACGTTTTGCTACAAATAATTTCTTTAAACATATAATAAATACAGCCAATTTGAATAAAGTAGATTTAATTGTCAATATCAAAGCAAATGTAAACTGTTTATGAAACTTAAGTTTCTATTCCAACATACTCGTATCTTTTGATTGCCTGAAGCGTGTATTCTAAGAGCGATCGTTTAAACAATACATATGAGACAACGTAAATACAGAATCGAGATGCAGTTTAACAAATATCTGATATTCAATAAACATGATAGTAGAGTTTTTTTTAGCGTCACGCAGCCCAGTGTATCCCGCACACAGCCAGGTAGATAGAGGGAATCTAGTGTTAAAACACTTCGTTTCCCGATTTTCCGCCGCCGAATTTAAAATTTAGTAATTCTGATTCTCTATAGTAGGTTTATTTGTATCTACTACTAGATACAAATGCGCGGCGCGCGGCTTCGCCCGCTTATTAGGAGTGAATTCCAAAAAAACCCCGAAACACATGTTCAATAAAATATTTTTAACAGTCTGAATTTAAATTTTTATAAAAATCGGTGGCAATTTAAAGATTTTTCCATATAAACTTTCAACCCCTTATTTGAACCCTCAGGGGGTGAATTCTTAAAAACCATGAAAAACGTGTTCAATGAAATATTTTTAAGAGTTTGAATTTCAAATTTTATAAAAATCGGTGCAGATTATATTTTTTTTCCATACAAACTTTCAACCCCCTATTTCATCCCTTTAGGGTTAAAATTTTTCAAATTCCCTTCTTAGTGGATGTCCAGAATATGAAAATAAACATCTGCCCAAATTTCACGTGTCTACCATCAGCGCTTACGGCTCTGCGTGCGTCTTACCTCAGTCAGTCAGCACAAGTCCTTTTATATATATAGATTACACAACAATACATTTTTTTAAAGATCTCGGCCTAACGCCATCCTTATTTCATTTCTTAAACGTATTTCAAAAGCGATATTAGTAGGTTCATTACAAATTTGGTTGGGTAAAGAAAAGGTATGGATTAATGGATGGAAGAGATAACATACCTATACATATACACTCCACACTTCAATATTGAACAAAATATATTTTACACTTTATAGTATTTTTTTATTAAAATTAAATATTATTCTCAAAAGGAAAGGAACAGAATATTTTATAGAACAAACATTTATATCATTCATATGATTGTTTTCCGAATGACAAGCCTTGCGGCGCTTCGTACCGCTACATAGAGATGTTAACAAAGTTAGTTTATATAGTTCATTTATGTTATAATACAATTAATATCATATTTATAAGAGAGATAGTAGGACTCATCGCGATGAAGGATGACTGTAGGTTTTTCTTAGATAAAATATTAAACAAATTTTTACATTTAGGCCGTCGGCACCAAAACAAAATACAAAATGTCCATCAAAAACGACTATTACTTAATGCAATTCACTGTGTATGTAACAGCATAAATGATGTACTTATATAAAAAAAAGTTCTTAGTTCTACACAAAGAATCAGTTTATTCTATATCAGTTATCCAATTTAAAGAAGATTTAAATCCACTAGAGTAATATACCCTATAATTAAAACCACACAAGTCCAAATTAATCTGCCATCGGTCCATACTAAATTTTCCCACACAATAACTATCCGATACACCATTGATGAGTAAATAGATTCTAAGGGAATAAAAGCAAAGGGTTCCGTAGGAAGGGTGCAATCTAATTTAACCAAAGACGACCTTAATCGTGTAAGTCGGAGCTGCGGGCGCTGGGAAGCTCTTTTGTATTGCAGATAAATTATAGATATGTATAATGTCCTCAGGCATATATACATATGCATTTACAAATTAAATATAATAAACATATATATTTATGATAAAAAGTTAACATTAAAGCTGAAAGATTTTCTTTCTTAACATATATTTTTAAAACCTTGACGCTTTTCCCGCATAACGGGATATGCAAAGAAAAGGTCGTGTTAATACCTTCCGTCAAATTTTCAAAAAATGAGTATGGAATCTTGTGACCAGAGAGAGAAAATGAAAAAAAAAAACCATTTTCTCAAATGCGAATTGAAGCACTTGAGAAAATGGTCAAAGGTTGTGTCGCTGCGACATGATGGCCTCAACGTAAATTTTTATCTTTGTCTTCTTTACTTGATTAACATCAATCTCATGTATACGAGAATATGATTTGAACTTTGTATTAATATATATTGAATACTACAAAGAGGAGATGAATGGATAAGTTTATAACTATAAAAAAAAACCGAATAATTAAAATGTTTGTTTCATGGAGGTAGATTGAAGCTCGATCATAATCTCAATTAGTTAATAAAACTAAAGCCATTAAATAGTCATTTACGTGAGTAATAAAATAACAAAATTATTTATAATTTTTCCAAGTACGGACGTCCACGTGTACAAATGACAGCTTAAGATATTTTTTTTAAAAGAAATTTTGGGAAAGAACCCCTTAATGTTTTTTTCTATAAAGGATATTTTATTCAGAAAATAATTTGTATTTTCGACCCTTTGATCCTGTTTACAGATACTTCGATGAAAATCGTTTTGAATTGCTCTTATCAGTGTTGGAAAAGAAAAAAAAACGTTTATTTACGCAACAAGTTTATAAAAAAGCTTTTTTCAAGAATTTTAATTTAACGAATGTATTTTGTCAGCTTTTTTACAAGTACCTTCAGTTTTATTAATTTAAATAGTTACAGAGATTAGCTTACACCTGTAGCTTCATCTTTGCGATCAAGTTGAAATATCTAAAAGTCGTGAAATATTACATGTACCCGAGATATCTTTCTATCTATCTAAGAGGTGACTCTGATAACGCAGGTACAGTGACCTAATATTCTTAAGCCTTCCTTAATAATTGGACTATCCAACTCAAAACGGAACGCAAAGCATGACGTTGAGTTCCGCCACTCAACCCGCAATGCCTCTAGAATTCGGCGGAAAATGGGGAACGATGTGTCTTAACACTAGGTTCTCTCTAGCACAGCGCAAAGCAATTTTTTAAATTTATTTTAATAATAAACAGAGTGAAAAGCATAATATTTAAGTCACTTTAATTCTCTTTTCGCGCTAAAGTCAACATATTGAAATTGAATCGATGTATACCAATACATCGACAACGTTGCCTACCATTATCAACATTCAATTCTGAGAAGACAATAAGACAGTTAATATACTTATCAGAATATGCTCAGTTGAAGCAGAAACGTGTTTAATATCCATTCGAGTACTATAATTCGATTAATAACGACCTGTTAAACACTATACAATTTAACTTGAACGCCTTGATTTAGGGCTCTTTGAATCAGTATCAGGGTCACATAGATTAATGAATCGATCAAAAATAGTAGATAAAACTCCGAAATCCTCATAGCGATAAATATATGTAAAATTGATAAAACTGTAAAAGAGTTTTTAGGTTCTTCATTACTTATTAAAAATAGGTGAGAAATATGTACGTATGTGATACTTCAAAATACACACAGGAGGTTCAGTGAATTAAATTGTGATAAAAATTTAACACTTAATTTAAAAAATTACAATTATTCTTTGTAAAGAGAATCTCTCCCTATACTTGTATATGTATTTGTCACTATTCACCCTGGGCCTATAAAAAATTATCTGCACTATCCATCTGTACCAATATTATTTGGTTATTTTGTTTGGTTGAACGCGCAATCACAAAAACTAATTGTTCTCTTTTAACTTCCCGCTGTATCACGATATTAGAAAGTAGGATAGGCCGAGGAAGTAGGCTTCCTCCGGTGTTAAGACAATCCGTTCCCCAGTTGTCGCCGAATTTGGGAGACATTGCACGTTGAGTAGCGGAACTCAACACCGCACATTACCTCCGTACCAGAGCGAGGAAATAAAAATAATAAATATTAATTTCCTTGAGCGGGAATCAGACCAACAACCTGTTGCGCCCCACGTTGCTGCCTCTGAGCCACGACAGGCTTCAACTTTCAACTAATTGTTTGAAATCAAAAATTCTTTGCGTTAGATAGTCCATTCATGAGAGAACTCCACAGGCATTGCATATATTACATTAAGATATTTTACTACATTCATTTACAATGTGTCATGTGTCAAAATTTCACTGTCCATTAGATCACGGGTTCGCATCCGTAAAGCTACAGGTAAAATAATAATATGGTAATAGTAATGTATAAAAGTAGATCTTTAACAAAAATATAATAAATAATTGGATTCGACAATATATTGTATAATTAATTACAATACTTTTGACATAAAAACACTAGACATATATATTTTATTAATCAAAGCCCATTGTCATAGGTTTTATACATGTATTTCTAATGATGCTAGAACCTGAAGCCGTCGGAATAAATTAGGTGCTTATGATATATGACCTATTGTGCACTGGTTCCATGTCATGTTCCAGTTAATTTTATCATTCACATGAATAATACCATTTTTAATGAAGTTGACTTCTATTTTGTATTATTTCAATAGGGCTTTGTCATATTTTTGAAAAAAGTGAAATATATTTATATATTTTTAATACAATACATACAGTGCAAGTAAATAAACTAGCTTCATACTGTAGTCTGTATATAGCAGGGTAAGCAGTCTTGTTAGTGTTAAGACACTTAACACTCACAAAACTCAACGCTAAGCTAAGATAAGATAAGTCCCTTGAGTGGGTATCGAACCCACAACCTGGCCTGCATAAATATAGGTATTATAAAAAAATATTTTTAAGAACTTAGATAACGCCGTAACTTTAGTCTATCGTTGTGACGCACTTGGAAGATTACGCACATTATATTTAGACATCATTCTCTATATTCCTATGTGGGAAAGTTTATCAATATCCAAAATGCCTAAATTAGCGCCGTATTCAGTCGAGTGTGGCGTTAAGTTCCGACATAATGCATGTAGTGATTCTAAACAGAGAATAAATAGTAGTAAGTACGTAAAGAAAGATATAACATGTTTTAAAGAGTCAACATAAATTACTTATTATAATTTAAGTTGACTTTATAAGACATATTTAACCTTTTTTTTTGTTAAAAACATTGTCACATACTGATTGAGTCGAAATCGAAAATAACAATAAATCACAAGAAGCGTATGAAGTAGAGTTGCCGTTTTAAACGAGACAAATCGCACAATGGCTTATTCGCCTCTGGAATGAATTAATCATCCAATTAAGAGTTCCCGGTTAAGGGCTTTAACGAAGACTAATCATTGCTTAGGGTATATTTGTATTCAGTTTGATCCGGAGCTTTATCTAAGACAGTGTTAACTGAAATCTGATAATATGTACGTACGTATTTAGAGATATTCGTTTACTTCGAGCAAATAATATCGATGATAAACATTTTCGGAAATTAGTTACATAGTTGGATTTAATTTATAGATTATGTTGAGGTGAATTTATAAATTGAAAATAGTTACAAAGTTGGTTTGATTGTTTATCAACCAATTTTCAAAACCAAAATTTCAAAACTTCAAATTAAGTTGATATCGATTCAACAACCTACAGCTAAAAGTATAATCACAAAGTACTACACAATATTACAAAAAAAAACCGTATAATATAGGTAATGCCTGACCATTACATGGCCGCTCTTCTATATTGTGAAAAAGATGACAAAAACAACTTTAAGAGTCATGTAGTCGGGCAATAGAAAGTTGGTGAAGTCCCAAGTTTCAATCCTGTGCCTTCTAAGAGCAGATGTGTCGCGACGAGTTCGGACAACTTTGGGCGACTTGGAAACACGCTGCGGAGTGAAAAACTGGCCAAAGCTGCTAACTTTGTCGTCGTACTGTTGTTTCATTTGGTAATATACAAGTTTGGGAATGACACATTATTTTATTATATTCTGATGACATCCTTCAGGGTGTGTAGAAATAAGGTTTAATTAAGGCCATCATGCCGCAGTTGGGATGTATTTCATAGAAATTGACATCTCATCCAAATATTATTTGTACTTTTTCACGTTTATTTTGCTAGATATTTACGTTGAGTTAATTCACAATGTAAAATAGAAAACAATATGACTAGCTTCTATAGTAAGCCTAGATAAATATTTAATTTTACTGTAAATAATTTTGTTTAAGTAAGTCAAATATTTATTACTTTAGTTTCTTGATTCATCAATTATCAATTTCTTTGTGAGTGTTAAAATACTGAAAATAATATTATCAACAACAATAACATCACAATTTTTGTTTAACTTGAGTTAATGGTTTTTTATTCTTTCAGACGGATAAAAAAACAATTTTTAACATCTTGTCTAGACGTCTAATTTTTAAGCATCAGTTTTAGTTATACTCAAATATTTTTAAGGTTCCGTATCTCAAATGAAAAAACGTAACGGAATCGGATCACTTGGTAGCCATTTTTTACAAAATTCGCCGCATAATCAATTCAAAATCTACAAGGTACTTTCCGTGGACTTATTGTTATGAGAACGTACAATACAAATGATCAGCTTCACGTTGTATCCCGCACACAGCAGGATAGGCAAATGGAACCTAGTCTTAATTAAATACTCCGTTCTCATTCATTTTCCGACGACTTTTAGAGGCATTGCGTGTCGAGTGGCGGAACTCAATGTCGCGCTTTTGCGTTGACACCAGAGCGAAGAAATAAAAATATAAATTTAAATAAATACTTAATTTCCTCGATAATAAGTTGCATTTCCTGTTGACCAACGATTGTATAATCATGAAATTGGTACGGAACCCTTGGTGGCCGACCCTGCTCAGAACTTGACCAGCTTTTTAATAAAACATCGTTTTACAAAGAAATTAATGAAAAAACAATCGAGATTTTTTATACTTAAAAAGTTTCAAACAATCTTTTTCTTTTACACTTCAATAGTTTAAAAATAATCGCAGACGGCATCTTAATAACTTCAGACATTAATAAAATGAAATATGATATTATCGAAGATTCTTTAGATTCATAGAAAAAAAAACATAATAGGTCCTTCATTCTTATAACTGCAATATAGATATGAAAAATAATATTCGGTTCGGTATCGGTTCAAAAACAGAATGAGGATATGTTTGCTAAAAGGTAGTAAACCTTTTATAATATAAATTATACAGACGTCATAGTCATCGTGTTATGTTGGCCATCATGACACAAGCTGACAATTTAAACAC
>DWMY01000560.1:0-22896 GCA_018249775.1 Heliconius hecalesia formosus | reverse complement strand
TTATACAAATTTACCTAGGAAAGTTAGTAATACTCATTAAGACTTCACCATCCTTAAGTAGAGCACTTGCTTCTGCTCGACGATATCTCATATTGGCTTCTACTATGTTAAAGTGTACTGGTAGACCTCCATAGGGTTTTCCTGGAGTTCCCTCTATCATGTATGCACCACATTCTGGACGCCACAGCGCTTTTGCATCTATAATACATAGTAGTAAAATCTTGGATATTTATATATAGAAATACATATTAAATAATGCAATAGCACCTAAATGAAAAATGGTATAATATTTGTTTCATTCGAAACTTTCAATATTTTTTTTATCATATTGTTATGCTCATGGATGAACAAATAGATAATATATTTTATATCCAATTATATGCATATCAGGATTCAGAATTGTAATATACAAGAGAATTTATATTTCACTATGATTAAACAGTTGAAAGATAAAAAAACATAATAAATTTTATATGTTTTTTATCTTTAGTGTACAGTTATCCCACATATAACAGAGTAATCAGTGAGAAACAAATTTTAAGATACTCCATTTTTACTTTCATTTCCCTGAGTTAAGAACTAACCCACAAGCATTGTGGTTGTCTCATTGTACTACAATGGTCTCTTATAATATTTTGATTGAAATATAGTAAATTTATATTTCCATTTCTTTGCTCTGGGGTCAAAGCAAAGCACAGTGTTGAGTTTTGTCACTAATCACGCATTAAGCCTCCAGAATTCGGCGGAAAGTAGGGATTAGAGTGTCTTAACACTAGGTTCCCTTCGCCTATCCTGCTACGTGCGTGCAGTGTGAAGCTAATTTGATTTGATTTGATTTTGATATAACAGATTTACAAACATTTTAATATTACTGCTAAATCAAGCAATTTATAATATATTTTATTAGTAAGGGATATAATTTTAACAATTAAATAAATTTACAAAAACTTCCATTATTGTTTTTTTTTTTAAGTAATCTAAATATATATTTTTTTAACATGCCAATTATAAACAAACTTTAGTAATATTAAGTGTGCATGTACTTTCAGGATCAGCATGTTCTTTTTCTTGAAGTATAGGAAGCAGTTCTTCAGCCCTTAAGCTAACAGTGACTCGTTGATTCTCATCATCAAATTTTACTATTATATACTCCACCTAAAATTTTGACTAAGAGTCATACAGAGTTATGCTATGATGTAATATTTTCATTAATTTTAAAACATAATATTTATATTATGAACATAATATTTAATTTTACATTTATTATATTATATTACATCTTAATTAGTATTTTTAAAACTTAAAAATATATATATAATTTAAAATCAAGTAATGTAATATATAAGGGTAATTGTTTACTAACCTCATCCCCCCATTTAAGAATATCTCCTGTACGGTCCTGTAACTTGCTATAGAGATTTATAAACTGTTCAATTCCATGTTGACGAACATGCTCTGCCAATGCTTTTGTTTCTTCCCATGAAAGTGGGCTTCCTTCTGATAGTAAGCCCATTTTTTGATAGTAAATTTTTATATTAGCAACCACCAACTGATAAAAAGATTTATTAAGAATTAGGAGGTTAATGTAAACAGAGAACATAAAACATAAGACTTGAAATAATGTTACATCTACACTAAATGTGTATACGTTATTCAGTTAGAATACATACTAGATAGCATTAATCAAAAGATGACCCTGTTAATGGTGTCAAGGACGAAGGCAGTCATAATATAGAATTACGATTAGAGTCGTATTGATAAATTTACAGTGACATACATACAACAGAAATTCTAATCTATAACATATATTCACTAGATATATAACTAACCAATTTGGCTTTATAATGAAAAGTAAAATGCATTCTAAAGAGCAATATTTTCATTAACAGTTTAAATAATTCGATTGATAAGATTAACGTAATAATTAATGGAAGTTAATTAATGAAACATTAACAACTTACAAGAGTTTTAGAAGGTATTCAATTAAATTAATAATCAATAATACAAAAAAAAATATCACAAACGAATCTATAAGAATGTTATTTAAATTTTTAACCTGTAAATGTCAAAGTGATGGTATATCATATATGAATATGAATGAAATACATCAGCTGATAGCATTGTCAATAGTTGGTACAGAATAATAAAAAAATATTACGGTACGAAAGATCATTCGAATTGAGTTACCTTTTAGTTACGATACGGTATTCTGGAAATTAATTTTTTAAGTGATTGTAGTATTAGTATTGGCTTTTTTTTATATGTTACTTTCCTACAGTGACATAAAATAATAAAAAAAATATTTGTAAAAACATAAACCCCCGACTGCATAAAAATAAAAAGAAAATAAACAAGCCCAATAGTTTATTAGGATTAACAGTCGGAACCTCTTTAAATTACGCAGGGTTCCTGGTAAAGATTTTATTGATTGAAGAATTACTTATAGGTCCTGACTGTTAATCCTAATAAACAATTGGGCTTGTTTATTTTCTTTTTAGAGTTGTATGCAGTTGGGGTTTTTGTTTTTACATTTTTTTTTTTATTTTTCACTTTTTTGTTAGGGTTCATTATGGCAATGATAGTCATGATATACCTTTGAAATCCTCGTATTGAGCTCTTGAATTTGATACCCATTTTGTGGTATTCAAAATGTAAATGTGCATGTATCTAAAGTAATCATGACGTCCCACAGCCACCATGATTTATTTTTTTTAACGTCACCTATCTAAGAACACTTGGGCTGCTAATACGAATCTAACGAAACCTCAATTAAGTAAATCCGTTCAGCGGTTCTGGAGATATGAGGTTATAAAAAATATTACATACATACATACAAGATACGCGCGAAACACATAACCCTTCGTTCGCAGTCGGAAAAAAGAAATACACAATATGTACTTAATAGTAAATTTAAAATACTAAAGGGAAGGGCTTCTGTCTACATAAAAATTTAAATCAGTCTTTCATCTTTACGAACTCACGGCTTTCCACTATATTTTTTTTCACATAGCATGATGTTAAAAAGAACGTATTGACTTTTCGAAACCTAAATTACCTGCTATTAATGAAATAAAAATCACATTTACCTTCATTTAGTAGTTTTTACTATAATAATACCAATATTTTAGCCTGTTAATTATATTTTTTTTTGAATAATATTTATACTCTATGAAAATCTACAAAATGGAGTAATTTCTTCTCATGAATATGGGAAAATACTACTTAGTTTTCCGTTGAGAGAGTTGAGTTGCCACTCAACACACAATGCCTTGAATTCGACCGAAAGTAGTGAAAGGAACTGTCTTTATGGGAACTAAATATCTTAACATAAGTTTCTCAAAATCTTATGTCCTTAGAAATCTGATTAAAAATATTATCATAAAGCTGCCGAACGGTACACACATTCTATTTTATCTGTGTTTAATGTTTTGCTAGACCACAACCACAGACCTACACCACAGATGACAGATTGGTAAATCTTTGCTTATCTGTGCGTTGTATAAAAGAGTGAGATTTAGTGTGAGCAAACATTTGTCGTCGATTTAAGATTGCATTATTAGATTTAAAGCAAAAAAATATGATAGGAAAAATATAAACATCGTAAAATTTCTATATAAAATTTTACCGAAGCTACTTATTCTCCCACTTTGTTAGTAAAGTAACATGTTGCTGTAATGTACAAACGTTCATTTAAAATGTGTGAAAAGTAGTGGTTTTTAGTATTTCTTATTATTTATATGTAATGAGCGTCCTAATAAAAACATAATAAATACTCGTTATCATAATGGTTCCGGTGGCTATAGAGGGTTGTACCCAAGGGACTGAAGGTGGTGGAGCTCGTGGTGGATCTATTTCACTAGGCTTGTTAATAGATTTTATAGTGCAACGAACTTATGATGAGCTTACAGTGTTGGCGGAGTTGTAAGTTAAATTTACAGTTATAGTATTTGTTAATCTTTCTCAAGTTTAAATCTTCAATAAAAAAATATTATTATTTAATACTTTACACTTGCATTATAATACTATGAAAAAAAAAACAATTAATAAACAAAAAAAATATTATGGATAATCTGGGATTTATGTATTAGATATTTGCTCTTAGTATACATTATTCAAACTATAATATTTAACATTATATTGAAATATATAAACATTTTCAAAAGTTATAGAATACATAATTTATCAGACTTAAATTACGAAAATACATAATTAAACTTAATTTTTTATTTGGTAGGTTACCTCGTAAAACAGATATGGAAAGAAAAATTGAAATTTACAAGTTCAGTGCTAGGACAAGACAGCTGTTTGTTCGCTTACTTGCTTTGGTAAAATGGGCTAGCAGTGCCACCAAAGTTGATAGATCTGCACATATAATGGCATTCTTGGATAAGCAAGCTCTGTTATTTGTTGAAACTGCTGATGTTCTTGCTCGAGTGGCTCGAGAAACATTAGTCCATGCTCGGTGAGTTATCTAGTTATTATATTTATTTTATTGTTATTATATTTTTTTTTTGCATTGTGACATTGTAATGGTCAGAGAGACACAGATAATGTTGTCAAAAGTTATAATCCCATTATGTTCTTCTAATTCTGATAAGTGATACTTATTATTCTAATACTCTACCATTTAAACCGGTAATCCATACATTATACCAATCATTGAATTGTTTACTGTCCAAGCTGCAAAGCTATGGAATACCTTACCATGAGCCGTAAGGCAGCTTAAATCCTTAAATATATTTAAATATGAAGTAAAAAAGTTTCTATCTTGGTACATATGTTTTATATATTTTTATGTATCTGTCATATATGTACCTGTACATATCTTCTATATTTATATTTTCTATTATATATGTGTATTCTATGTAGTTTATGAGTTATTATTTGTAAAATAGGATAGGATAATTCACAATACACACAAAATATTTTTTGTTAAAACCATATTTTTATGAAAAATTCAGATGTTTTCTTAAGTGAAGTGCCAGATTGTTAACAAGTGATATCTGCAAATAAAGTCCCAAATGTGGATACACAAAATCAAGATCTCAATCTCTCAGCTCAATCAATATCAGATTACCTTGACCAAGATCAGCTAAAGTGTTGGCTGTTTATAATTTTACCAACACATTTTAAATTAATAAGGTAAAAGATTTGCGAAGAAATAGTCATGGATAGGAATACAAAGACAGATCTTTCTTCTCTTTTGGATACGAGCAGATACACGGATATGGATATCTGGCACATCACAACACATTGAGACCATTCGTGGCGCAGTGGCACAAGGTGTGACTGTAAAACCGACTGGTTGTGGGTTCAATCCCCACTCGAGGAGATGAAATATTTACTTAAATTTATATTTCCATTTCTTCGCTCTGGTGTCGAGGTTAAGCGCGGCGTTGAGTTCTGCCGCTCAACACGCAATGCCTCCAGAATTCGGCAGAAAGTGGGGAACGGAGTGTCTTAACACTAGGTTCCCTCTGTCTACCCTGCTGTGTGCGGGATACAGCACAGCGTGAAGCTAATTTGATTTGATTTGATTCACATCACAAATTTACTTATAATAACATATTATCTGTTATAGTGTAGTATTTGATACTTGTAACATTAATTATTATGTGCACCAGGTTACCTACCTTCCACATGGCAGCTGCAGTCGAAGTATTAACTCTAGGCACCTATAGTCGCTTACCAGCAGTTGTTCGTGAAAGGCTAGTACCTCCACCGTCTTTAACTCCCGGTGAACGTCGATCTACATTACGTGCTCTCGCCCATGTTGTCCGTCAACGTCTAACTACTGCTTCATTACCTAGCGATGTACGAAACCTCAAGGTACAGTACTTTGACTAACCAATTTATTGGAATTCAAACCCGCTTTGAAATGGCACAATGCTGTTAAATTATAATATTATTATTATTATATATTAAAGTGTAAGAAACAATTGTGTAAAATAAATTTATTTCAGGTTGAAAATGGGAGAGCTACATTTTCAGTAGGTCAAGAATTTAGTGTATCATTGACGGTTATGGGAGACGCACCTAATTTGCCATGGCGTTTGTTGGATATTGCTATACTTATACAAGACAATGAAACTGGAGGTAAAGTTATTGTATACCATTTTTATGATATTTTTTGTCTAATATGTTTTTGAATATTATAAGTCATAATTTATATTTTTGTTATAGAAGGAAAGCCTTTAGTACACACTTCTCAACTGAATTGGTTACGTGGAGTTGCTCAGGCGAGACTAGCAGCAGCTGGCTTAAGTGGCGCTCTCACTGCTCTGCGATACTTCTGTCGCTCCTTATCTTTAGAACTACTATATACACAAACTTTAAGATTGTGCCGTGATCGCTTAGCGCGACACCTGCAAGTAGATAGATATATACCTGGACAAAAATTACAAGTATCTTATTGGAGGTAAATTTAAACTTTTTTATATTAAGTAATGTGCAATTTTTTGATTATTAAAACTGTTATTTTTTCTTTTTAAAATGTGAAGTGGACGTTAATATCTTGCTATCTTGAATGGTCTGCAGTTCCTTTTGTCAAATCCGAGTTTTTGGCCATTGATTATGTTGATTGCAGTGCAGATTTTTGATTTCGTAATATTTCTATTGCTTCCTCATCTCTATAAGAAATAGCCATTTTGATGTTGTGTTCCACTATATCAGTCACGGAACCTTCATTTGCCCGGCGAATGAACCTACCGATAGCAATTTCTCCGGTGTCAGTGTAGTAGATTCATCCTTTTGTATGCCTTGTTAGGCGACGACAGCGTGTGATATGCTGTCGTGTAAGGTGTGTTTGATGGCCTTAGTCCGCTTTTTCTGTTTGTGTATGGACCAGGTACAGAGTATTGGGGGAATCTATAGGGATGGAAGCACCCGTGTATCGCGACTCTCTCAGGGAGCGAGTTATCTGTTGGGCTGAGTAGATTCCGTTATAAATTTCGTTGAGCGCGTATGTCACATCCAGTGGACATCTATATGATCTCGCTAGCTCTTGACTGATGGCCGTCACGAGGTTTGGGCCGATATAGTGCATTTGGAAGAGGTTTAGTCTGTCGATAAAGGGTAGTTGGTTTATATCCCCGATAAGTATAAATGTCTTGCTTGGCCTTTGATAATATGGCCGCCATTACGATTGCTGCAAAATGGTTTTTTATTCAAGGCGCTTTGTCTTCTATGTTTAAATATTCATTGTAATTACTTTTTACTGAGTAATTCAATAGTATTGTTTTTTTTTTTTTCTTATAATTGCAATCTTATGCAATGGAATTTTAAATAAAAAGTGTGGTATTATATCAATATATATCATATTAATATGTCAACAGGGAGCTTGGCTGTGAGCTTGGTTATAGGCTGATAATAGGTGCAGAAGGAGAATCTCTCTGTGTGTGGCACGTGCCCGCGCTCGCGGGCGGGGAGCGTGTGGCCACCGCCCTGACCCCGCACGCGCCCTCTATGGAGCGTCTGTTAGCCCACACTGTACATGTGAGGTCACGCCAGCGACTTAATGATTTGAAAGTACTGCTCAATGATTTGGGGGTAAGTTGTTTTAATTATCACTTATATTATTAACATTTCTTAGTGATTGTAATGGTAGATCAGTGGATTTAACACTTCCCTGTGTCCAAGGTGGAGTGCAGCGTGGGCGGGTGGCCGTGCGTGCTGGCGTGCTCGGCGGTGTGGCCGTGCCTGCGCGCGGAGCAGCTGCTGGTGTCGGTGGGCGCGCACGGCGGGCGGCTGCGCGCGCGCGTGCCCGCGTACCCCGCCACGCCGCGCATGCCCGAGCTGGCGCGCGCGCTCGCCGCCGCCGACCGCCGCGCCGTGCGCGCCCTGCTCACCAGCCTCAGGTATTCACGCGACAGGTGTAGGCTCGATTCGGACTCGACAAAATTTTATATTTCATATTTCTTTGTTTTGTTGTCGACAAGTGCAGTGTTGCCACTCAACACGTAATGCCTCCAGAATTAAGCGGAAAGTGGGGAACGGAAGTGTTTTGATGATAATGACGTATCTTTATACTAAGTTCCCAGGTTTATTACTTATTTAGAAAAATACAACGATAAAATTTAAACGTAGCGGGACTCGAACTTGGTTGATTTAACACTTCCAAACAGGTTTACGTTGCGTACCCTGCTTCTATGGATACAGCGTGAAGCTAAAATACGATTAATTTTACAAATCACAGCGTTAAATTCCACCACGCATACACGTGAGCGGCTGGCATCGTATCGGGGAGCCCGCAAGGTACATACCGCAATTGGCGCGTTTCCTTGCCAACACTGACCGACTACAGCTGCGTGCAGATGTGTCTCAAATATTATAATAATATTGTGCACCACAGTTTGTCATATTATTGTTAGACATAACCAAAAGAAAGGATAAATATCCGATAAATAATACCAAATATATTTTTCACAAAACTTAAAAACTATGGCCTCAAATTTGAATTTATGACTTTAACAACATAAGGATACATGGTTCTGTTTTATTCTAGTTTATTTCCTTTGAAAATTCGCCGGAAATTGAGGAATGTCTTAATGTGTTTCTTAACACTAGGTTCCGTCTGCCTACTCTGCTGTATGCTAGATATAGCGTGAAGCTACAAAAAAAAAATATTTTACATTATTATGTACACAAAATTGACTAAAGATAATGTGTTTACTTCTCATTGTTATAAATATCACTTTCATTTATTTTGTAGATTCTGGCTGGTTGCACGAAGGTGTGAAAAAACATTGCAACATTTACCAGCGAGTGTCTGCGAACACTTGCCTTTCCTCCACGGACCCGACCATCCCCTCAACAAACTGTCCCCTGACAGGCTGTACGTCACGTTACATCGGCACACGGATCATATATTAGTATGAGCGATTTTGACTTTAAAAACTATATTTATTTTCCGAGACCATCATGGCTCGGTCTGTCGTGTAATTGGAAATGTTGTGGTTGTTCGCCATTTATAAATTCTCAGAATTAATTATTTTCGAATATAATAATCGATTTGTGATGAACCAAAAATCATTTTTTCATGTGTTGGCGTTCATTTATTGCAATTTTCCTAGAATGTTTGGGACCGAGTGGTAACGAGACAAGTTGCCAATCAAATAATAATAATCAATATCTAAATAAAATTCTCATATAATTATATGCCTCGATAATTCGGAGGAAGTGGGAAACTAGGCACTAGGTTCCGTCTACTTAAGTGCCTTGCTATATGTGGGATTAGAGCGTGAAGCTAAAAAATACGCAATGATATCATATAAACAGATATTAAAATACATTTTGTCTATCTAGGTGGTAGAAATGAAAGAAGTAGCAGCAGGCGGTACAGCCACCACCAGCTCCAGTACCAACAGCGGCAGCGCGTGCAGTGTGGCTTTAGCGTTCCACTTGGCGGGCGCGCGGCGCTGTACGCCCGATGAGTGTGAGGATGAGGTACATGTGTTTTCTATTCTACTAATATTACAAATGTGAAAGTTTGTATGTATGTTTGTTCCATTTTAACGCAAAACCTACATAATGGATTCAATATTATAGCTTAAACATCAAAATAACACATAGGTTACAATTTATGCATAGTCATTATGAAGATTAAATTGAATAACCTAAATATTCTCCTTCTACACTTTCTTATTGTGTAAACAATTTTAAAGAACTTAAATCAAAATTAACGGTATTACCCTGCCCAACTTGAGTAATTGTTGCTTAATACGAATGTAGTTATATCAACCGGGCCGTCGTAACGACTATGGCGGTATAATATTAGTAGTCTAACGGACATCTAGAAAATTTAAAATGAATGTATTTTATTCCTTTTTTTTTTTATTATATTTTGTAATATATAGGGAAATACAGCGTCAGCAAGCGCCGCCTCGCCGGCGACAGCTCGTGCGTTCTTAAAACTGCACTCTTTAGTTGAACTGGATACTTTCACACTTACACATGGTCCTTTCACACCACTGGATACGCCTGGTATGTTTATGTACCTTTTTATTTAAAAGAGGTAGGGGGAGACCTCGGTTGACCTTCGAAAACACAGTATCAAAGATACTGGAGGAAGGTCACGTAAAAAGCATGAGGACCCCCCGGAGGGCATGTATGAAGAGGTTGATGACAGTGGACGAGGCGAAAGAGGTATGTAGAGAACGTAGCGTTTGGCGCTCCGTTCTCTCTGACTACCCCGCTAGGGATAAAGCGTGAAGCTAAGTTAAGTTAAGTTTATTTATATGCTCTATATGTCTGATAATATTGTATAATAATAGTAGTCATAATATATGCATTAGAATATGTCATCAACCTTGTTGGTTGTTACTATTTAAATATTGTATTGTCATCATATCAGATAGATGGACAAAGATTTAGTTAACAGCATGTTGTGAAATAGTATATTTGGGCCCTTCGTGGCGCAGCAACATATTTGGCTGTAGACGTGAGGGTTGTGGGGTCTATCACTCGAGCGAATTAATTATTCTTATTTCCGTGTAAAAAAATGCGTTGTGGAGTTTCGCCAATCAGCATGCAATGTCTCGAAAATTGAGGATAGGATCTTAACACTATGTTCCTTCCGCTTGTAATATGCTGGATACAGCTTAAAGCTAGCAAAAAATTGTTGTACCAGGTATGCAACCAGGTAAAAGAAAGCTATCCGCTGCCAATAGTCGCTCAGTGCGCGTGCGCCAGCCCGCTTACTTCCTGCCGGAGTTGGCGCACGTGGTCGCCGCCGCCGATGAACGCGTGCCCTTCGTTAATCTCGCTCAAGAGGTATGCAATTTTTTCAAACTTAAAAAACAGCTAAATTTTGCATTATTTGCTGTTTCGCACGTTTCATTTGTTGTAACGCGTCGATAATATACTTTTTATTTAATTTTGCGATTTAAATTGTTGTCAATAAACGATAATTAACAAACAAACATTTGTCTGCGCAGCTGGCAGCGCGCGGCGTGACGCACGGCGGCGTGCAGGTGGAGTGGTCGGGGTCGGCGCTGGGCATGCGCGTGGTGGCGCTGCCGCGGCCCGAGGGCGCCGGCGAGGGCGCGGCGGCGGCGCTGCGGGCGCGCCTGCTGGCCGCCACCATCCGCCTCACCACCAAGAACCAGGCGCGCGTGTGGACGGCGGAGATCGTGTTCCATGGCTCCCCCGTGCCTACGCCTAATCCGAAGGAACAAGGTTCTAAATTATGTCATTTTGTTAAAAAAATATTAAATAAGGGTTGCGGTGTGCTTATATCTTCGTAGTATATGACGGCGTAGGCATGGCTGAGTGGTAGTGCCATCTTTATATATCCCTATGATAGATAGGTGATAGATATTTTGTTAGCATTGAGCTTATTGAATAATTATTTTTATTGTTGATACAAAAGGCTTATTAGTGAGTTATATTGAGGAAAAAAATAACGAGCGTAGACCCAATAGTCCGACTGTATTTGCCAATTTTCTTCACGAATCCAGTTCGACATACAATGTGTGGAAAAAACTTTTTGTGTTTGTGCACTTGCGTGTGCTTTGTGCTTCTAGAAACAGAGGCATAAAGTGTGACTGTAAACGCGACTGGTTGTGGGTTCGATCCCCATTTGAGGAAATAAAATATTTATTTAAATTTATGTTTCCATTTTTTCGCTCTTATGTCGAGGCAAAGGCGTGGCGTTGAGTTCCGCCACTCATCACGCAATCCCTCCAGAATTCGACGAAATGTTGAGAACGTAGTGTCTTAACATTATGTTTCCTCTGCCTACCCTGTTGTGCGCGGGATATAGCGTGAGGCTGTTTTATTTAGAAATTACCAAATATCCGCTTTACCACTGATAACATACATGGGTTTGAAATGGATAGGTACTGAGGTCCCATACACGTAAACCAACGTCGATTCGTTGATTGAGTTACCCATTATATATATTTTATCTTTATATGAACTACTACTTAAAAATTTGTTAGTGTAAAGTTTACCGGGACTTTACACTAACAAATTTTCTAATATGTCAATTCTACTCCCAAAGAAAATATTGTTTAATTAAATATCCTTCGTAAATTTCATACATTTTTTGACAGGTGAAAGGCGCTGCGTTTACCTTCAATACGAACTAGGCACTGATGCAGGACGTACAGCTGATGCATTCCTAGCGGATTGGGCAGCCATTGTACATTTACACACCCTGCTGTATGACTTTATGCTTCGACCCAGCCAAGGTAAGTTAAATATAATTGTTTGTATTGTTTTTTGATTTTATGTTGAATAATAAAATAGTCGATGGTTTGAATACTTAAACAAATATCAATAGCAAAAGATACTGGTGCCCAGAATTTTAGTTTTTTCCTTACCATAAGTGTAGCAATAATGCTTATAAATAAAGTTAAATTGCCCACAGAACGAGAATCACTCTGGCAAGGCTTATGCATCCGCTCGTACACATACCGGTCGCTGGTGCTGGGCTTCGGCTCGGCGCAGCGCGCCACCGCCGTGCTGCAGTGGAGCGCCACCTCGCAGAGGTACACCGTGGCGACGCCCGCGCACCAACCCGCCGCTAATGCTCATCATCTGTTGCATCATCACCTAGATCATTATATTAATTGGTATGTTATTCGACTTGAGATGTACCTTAATAGTTATAATAAAATAATCTTTATTTTGACTTAACTTAACTTTACGTATAAATTATAAAAATATATCTTTCACATGAGCTGTTAATTTTTAAAGTCATTTAAAGTAGAAATGTGTAAACTCAACATAATAATGATAATTTAGGTAACAAATTTATTTAAAGATTATATGTAATTACTTATGTAATTACATTGATTAACTTTTTTTGCAGATATTACTAGAGTTGGTTTAGTAAAAGGTTTAGTAAAAAAATATACGAAAAACAATAGCAAAAATTACAAGAGAAAATTCTATTTGTTTTTTTTAATACTAATATCATAAGGTACTTAATATAACCACAAATTGTAATAATTTGTCTTAGTTACCTTTGGCTTAAGCAATAAAAAAAATTCCCTAGGCACAAAGACCTGATGTCCCTCGGCGTAGTGTTACGCGAGACGTACGGGCCGCTACTCGCCCTGAGTCGGCTGCCGACACTGCCGCAGCTCGGACTGCACCACGTGCGCACGCTCATGCCCACGCCCACGTTCACACTTCTCGCGCATTCTTGGCGAAAGGTATTTTTTGTCTTCACGGTGTATCTAGCATAAAGCGGGATAGTCAGAGGAAATCTAATGTTAAGACTCCGTCTCGGACGTCTTCTCTCCGTTTTCATGTGTCACGATAGCCATGCCGTTACCAGTACAGAGAGAATTAAGTTAAACACCTAGAGTTCTTTTTCATTTCTAATTAAATTAAATACCTTATTCATTCAAGTTTTCATATTTGTTATGCTATACAAAGACTTTTATTTTACTATTAAATTACTTTTAAATATTTAATATCACTCTGGTCAAGGGACAAAGGGAGGCGTTAAGTTTCGCCACTTATCACGCAATATCTCCAGAATTAGGTGGAAAGTAGGGAACGCAGTGTACCACTAAGTTCCCTCTGCCTATTTGCTATGGTCGAAATTCCTATTTAATGTACTATAGTAGATATTAGTCTTGTAAGTCTAGTATAATTTCAATTATTTATATCACTAAATAATAAATATTTTTTGGAGGAATAAATGATTATTGCACTAAAACATAAAGATAAAGTATCATTTTAGTAATACACCTGTTATATAAGTAATATTACGCTACGTTAACATTTGTTACGTTATACGTTTTCTTAATAAGTATTTTTCTTTCCTAAGTGTGGAATAAGACTTTAAAAAATGTTTAAAAATATTTGTTTTAAAAAAGTTGTATATATTGTTTGTACTATTTTATCCACAGATTAGAATTATATACGCGGGGGCTTATTCAATTGAAGTTGGCATTAGAGGTGGCAACATGGTCACTATACGCGATGGTGCATATTCCAAGTTTGATAGAAGTACAGTTGTTGATGAATTTGCACCAGCTCTTGGTTTAAAGGTATACAATATTTTCTATTTATTTATATTTTATTTTATCACAATTATTTTAATATAGCAATATACGAGTATATTTTTTTCTTTCAGACTTTCCTTTCGAGATATGTTGATGATAATATAAGCGCCAGGCTATTAGCAGAAGACGATAATCCACCATCACCGATGTCTCCAATGCCACCAGGTAATATGAAGTTAATACAGTGTTTTACACCCAAATGTGCCTATTTTAATAATATGAAGTATATGTAGTTAATGTGAAACTTAAATATGTATAATTTGTATAATTAACAGGTGGACTTCGTTTCTCCGCGCCCATGACTCCACCGCAGCCGCACACTCCTCACTCGGCCCCTGTCACTCCACATCCAGCATCACCGGCTCAACATCAGGTAGTAAATCTTAATTATACTTTCTCTATATTGTACTTAAGTACTCTGTATGTTTTTTTACAAATTAATAAGATTAGAGTACTGTTATGTTACATTTTATTAGTACAGTTGAAAAATCTTAAAATGGAGCAGAAAATGAAAGAAATGGCCAATATCTTAATAATAAGTACTACATATAAAGAGCAAAGCTACAAAAAAGTGACTTAAAGAACTTACTAGAACTTAAAGAATTCATTCATTTTGCAACATCTTGGTTACAGTTCAATTACTCCCAATATCATAACTTCAAACTGACAGTTGTAATCATAGTAAAATGGTGGTAATCTGTAAAATGGTATAATTCTATTAATAGTAAAATGGTATAATCCTATTAAAAGATGGGTGGGGGGTCCTTCAACCTGACCTCCCCGCCGGGCGCCAGCGGGGGCGGGGGCGGCGCGGGCGCGGGCGCCGGCGTGTCTGCGTCGCCCGCCTCCCCGATGGCGCCCTCTCCGCTCGCACCCGCCGCCTCCCCGCACCCCCCGCCCACCTCGCCCTTCACCGCGTGGCCCGCCTCGCCCTCGCTGCCGCGGCCCTCGCCCGGCCATCACCCCTCGCCACGACATCATCTTGATCATAAGGGTTAGTGGATTTTGTTTTTTAATATTGACCATGTTAAAAAATATTGTATAATTGAGATATAATGAGAAATGTGTCAATACAAAGTTGTGTAATGTTTTATTTTATCATTTATGCAAACCGTATAAATTTTTTGTAGCAATATTCTTAGCTTATTTTCGTTTATTACTTCATATGGATATTTAATTAATAGCTAAATGATTAGCGTACAGTATTTAAAAGTAAGTATTATTAATGAGTAATGTGTAACACAAGGTCCACAAGCCAGCTCCAGCACTGCGAGCGGGCGCGGCGGCGGGCGCGCGTGGGGCGGGCTGCCGGGCACGCCGCTGGCCGTCAGCAAGCTGGAGACGCTGTGCACGCCGTGCGAGCCTCCGCCCAACGCGCCGCCCGGCCCGCCCCTCGCGCCGCTGCAGCGCTTCCTCGCCTGCGTCTACATGAAGCGAGCGCTGCAGCGCTTTGTGCATCAGGAGGATTATGTAAGTTGGATTATAATTTCTGAATTGTAGATGGTAGTAGGGATGTTCGATGGATAGATAGTTTATATTTGACACTGTTTTTTTTATCCATACAGTTATATCCAGTATTTTTTAAAATAAAACATATTGTCTTGTATACGTTTCCAGGTTTCCTCTGCCTATATATGCAGGATAGAGCGTGAAAGAAAAGAATACTAAATATTATATGTCTAACATTGAATTAGTTTGGCAATTTAAGAAATAACCTTTAATAAACTGTGAAGTTAGTAGTAGTTAGTACTAGTTTATATAAAGACCGCTGGTAAAAGAGGAGGGAGGGGGATGTAAAAGACTGCAATAAAAATGTGATACTTTCTAAAATTTATTAAGCAGTTTTTTTACAAATATTTTCAAAACAAATCAATTGTATGTTCGACAAACTAAAATATGACAAGGCAAAAAGATGAATATTTGGTACTCCAGTTAACAATGGTGTCAACGGACGCCACGTCGCTGACGTTCCGCTGCGACACGGCGGGGCTGGCGGCGCGCGTCACGCTGCACCACCAGCACATGCAGTCGCTGCACCTGCAGCTCACGCCGCTCGCCGACGTCAAGGACAACTGGTCGGCTGATGATTTACAGGTTTGAATTGTTGAGTAGACCTTAGTAAAAATTAAACGTGACGGTTGTAGGTTTGATTGACACTCAGAGGAATGAATTGTTATTATTTCCTTGTTCTGATAAGAGGACAAAAAGTGATATTGAATTCGGCCACTTGCACGCAGCGTCTCGAAAATTGTGTAAAGAACAGAATGTCTTAACTCTTAACACTAAAGTCTCTTTGGTCACCCGGCTATATGAGAGATACAGCTTGACGCTAGAAAAATTTTTGCATGTAATATGATATTTATTTATTTACAATATATGTTTTTGATATTCTTATCTTAATCTATAATAATTTATTTCAACTTTTGGTTAAAATTAACTTACTTTCAATTACGAACCGTTATATATATTTAATGCAAGCACATTGAGTTACTGCTCTATACGCCAAGTCAGTAAGTAAAATTAACAATAGAGTTATTAACAGAAACATGAATGTTTTGTATCATCAATTTGTGATCTAATCAATGCAGAATTTTCCTAAGAACATAATTAAATAAAAAATGCAGGTGATGGAGAAGTTCTTCGAGCAGCGCGTCGCGATAGCGCCGTACCGCGCCACGGCGCTGCAGGGCTGGGCGCGCGCGTGGGGCGCGCCGGCCGCCGCGCTGCCGTCGCTGGTGGCGCTCATGCGCGCCGAGCTCGTGCCCGTGGCGCCCGCGCTCTGGACGCTGCACTGGGTGCTGCGCATCCCGCCCGCCGGGCCGCAGATCGTGCCCGCCGGCCAGCCCGCCGTGCTGCTCGCCAAGCACAAGATACTCTTCTTTGTTAGTACTCATCTAAATATTACATATGTTAGATGTTAACAAATACGAGGCCAGATGTGGTGCACAGGCGCTAGTGTGTGACTGTAAACGCGACTGGTCGTAGGTTCGATCCCCTTTCGATGAAATGAAATAGTTATTTATATTTTCATTTCTTTGCTCTGGCTCCGTCGAGGCAAAGCGCGGTATTTATTTCCATCACCCATCACGCAATGACTTCAGAATTTAGTGGAAAGTCGGGAACAAAGAATCTTAACAGTAGGTCCCCCTCCGCCTACCCACACTGCTGTGTGCGAGATACAGCGTAAAGATGATTTGATTTTTTTTATTTATAAAAAAATGTTGACTTACAACTGGCGCTGTGGGAAAGCGTTTTACTGTTTAGTTAATGCAATAATTGCGACATTGTATGCAATAGGATGCACACATCTAAACAAGACATTAGGTTCCGTCACTCACATAATGTCTCGAATTCGATTGAAAAAGCGAAGGACGAAGAGTATTGACACTAGGGTTTCTCTTCATACCCTGCTATATGCGAAACAATATAATATATCTACACTAATTTTATTTGCTTTAGAGCTGGTGTTATGGGGGGGCTCTTATGTAACTTACGAAGCTGAAATTCGTTTTGAAAATCTGCTTCTGCACAGTACAGTTGGCCAGTATCGTTATATGTATAGGTGTAGGAGAGTTTGAGTTGAGTCTTCCGTATTTGGTATTTGGCATCGTGATATTCTACACGTTGTTTTCGTACTTGTCCACATTTTTATGAAAGATGGCTCGCCATTCCGATCTGAGACGTGCTTGCTCCCCCAACACTGCCTGTATGTTGTAAGTCAAAAGATTACACTTGAGTATGTCTTAGTAACGCAAATATTGTTCACCTTGTCTTCAAAACAAGGCAAACTCAGAGACAAAGACTGGCTGTCGTCATCCATCCGCAAGACGTGATTACACCATCTTAGCTGTTGTTTCAAAATATTAGCTTCTATACCTGACAAGCCGCATCGACGTAAAACTTCAGTGTTTGTAAGACGCCTGCCATTTTATTCCCAAAATTGACCTTAGACAACATTCTTACTAATCGGCCATGAGACAGATGTCATCAGCATTTAAATCCAAATTGGATGAGCTGGTGACTAGACATTTGGCTCTGAATCGAGAAAGATCAAAAACGCTTCTGTCCATCCGGGAGTTTAGCTGGATTTCGTCATTACAAGATCTTATGACATCCCTCATTATTGCAGCAAAACCTAAAGTAAATAAAGTGGGGGCCAAAACGCAGCCTTGTTTTACACCACTAGAAATTTGAAATTAGTCCAAAAAGTCATCTTCGTGCTGGACTCTAGCCTTCATTTTGTCATAAAACTGGCGTATTAGGTTGAACCTAATACCTTCACTGGACAACCTGTCTTTCCAAGAACAATCCGAAGGGCCTCACGGGATATCCTGATGAAGGCTTTTTCTAAATCGATAAAGCACATGTAAAGCGGTACGCCTAACGGTAAGCGGACGATATTGTTCCAGACTTTTCTTGGATGTTCACTACAAAGATGGCATCAACCGTACCTCTATCTCGACGGAAGCCACATTGGGTTTCTGGGAGCATCATTTTGGCGTGTTGGGAGTTGGGACAGTCGATTGCTAATAATGCGAGCCAGAATTTTACCAGCTACTGTCAGAAGAGAGATACCTCTGTATGGGTTGCATTCAGCAATGTCTCCTTTACCCTTTTATAATTTGTGTCTTAAATTTATCAAGGAAACGAAAATAAGTGTTTGTAATTAACAAGCCATACTTTGGGCATCCTTTCTTTAAGGTAAGAAGATCAAAATCATTGGCGTTGCATTTTCCAATCCTATGACTACCAACAGCTCTGTTCTAGGCAAAGTGATCGTGACGTCGTACGTTAATATGTGATGGTGGAAAAAAATAGAAAAATACATATAACGTTTTCATATACATATTTGAGAATGTCAATTATTGAATCCTTTCTTTAAGCTTTTAAGGTGGAAAGGGATGCTAAACATAAAAAATGACATTTATAAAATTTCAATATATTTAATCAAATTAGCGTTACAAATAAAATAAAACTCATAAATAAATTTTACTTGGAACATTTTAAATTCTGATCAAACACAAACTCTAAAGGTATTTATGGACCCATGTGTAAACCTTAAATCATGATATTTTTCAGAATATTAATATGTTATAAACATATCTTAACCTTTTTTTATAAAAAAAGAAGAGAGTGATACAGCACATTTACTTATTTTCTTTTATACTCAACAGATATGTCTAACCCGCGGTGAGACGCAGCTGGTTCTGCCTCTAGTATACGACGTACAGTCCAACGCTATGCAGATAGCGGAGAGGCGTGACGCGCAACAACCGCATCTTATTGCTGTCAATCTACACTTGAAACGGTACCGATTTAAAAATGATCTAGTTGAAGTAATTTTTTTTTAAAAAATCTCAATTTATTCATGTTAGTTAGAGTTAAGTAAAATAAGAAATTTAGCACAATCTACTCGTATTAGTTATTTAGTAGAGGTAATTCCATTTATAATACATTTTTTAATTCCTAGGAAAGCGAGTTCCCATTGCCTCGCCTTCACGCTTTTTCCCTCAAAGCACGAATATGCGATAAAGCGTGAAGCTGCTTTTTGCTGACTAATAATTAGTGACTTGTATTATACCCAGGTTCGCGGAATTCAGCCAGTCGCACGGCGAATGCATACTGTGGCCGGCGGTGCGCGACTTGCTCATCAACTTCACGTTGCCGCAGGACGCGCCGCAAGCGCCCGCGCCGCCGCCGCCGTAGCGCGGAACGCGCACATCTGAGCGGCGCACTAACTATGTGCGCTAAAGTGCGCTAATGTGCGCTGATATGTGTGCTGGTGTGTTTCGAGCTAGATTCTTGTACCAATTGTCTCTCTTTTTCCTGGGGGATGATCTCAGTGCGAACTTTGTTGACATTGATGGCGTTATATTCCTATTCATAGTTTTATAAATATTGTCTATTATATTTAAGTTATAAATTTGTAAAAATAAAAATACTTATTGTTATTTTATAGAATTGTGTTTTTTTTTTCATATTTTTTATAATTATGGCAGTAATAAGACTGACTTTGATTGACGTAAATTAGTCTGACAATGTCAGTGGATTTAAGATGATTTTTATACACGTTAGAAATTTTTAGTAAAACTTAATTTAATATAGAGTACAAGATGACTTTAAGTCGAACTCCATATTCTTTAGAAACTATTCTAACTTTCGATAACAGGGACGCAGTGAGTATAATATATTACAATCCAGACACACAAAAAGTATTCACACATTTATCCTTTAAAATATTTAACAAATTTAAATGGACATTTTTTTGTTAAACTAATATGAGCTTCATCCTGTATCCCGTAGGACCGGGTAGGCAGAGGGAACCTAGTATAACACTCCGTCCCTTACTTTCCCTCGAATTATGGAGGCATTGCGTGTTTAGTGGCGGAACTCAATGCCGCGCTTTGCTTCGAAACCAGAGCGAAGAAATGAACATTTGTGAAGTGAATTTAAATAAATATGTCATTTCCTCGAGCGGGAATCGGACCCACAACCAGTCTCGACTGGGCTCGTTTAAAGTAATATAAACTCAATCATAGAAAAAACCAACACCCTCCTCATAAAATTAAAATTTTTAGATTTGTTCATTTAAAAATTCTAATAAATATATTAAAATATCATTAAAAAAATCGGTTTTTATTAGCAAAGTCAATGGTCAGAAATATGGTCAACCGCACATATCCCCGGCATGGACAATGCGTCGGGCGGCGCCACTCAAAGGGGAGTAAAAGGTCGTCGCAAATTAACATTCGGTTCACTTGCTCTTGGTGGTTTTCTGACAATGCATTGTCGAGTTATCGCTTCCGCACTCACTGGAGGGTTTTGTTTGTATTACAATATATTAAATTTTTATTACAATAAATCTATCCTATGACATTTAAAGCTTAATTGATTTATATCTATTAATTTTAGTTATTTTCTTGATATTTCTGGTCATGGTCATGGCACTTCTGGGTAATCCGTTGCGTCATTTTGAAGTATATTTAGGCCAATGGAGCATCAGTGGACCTGGTCGAGCATTTCGTATTTTACCCGTATTCGAAGGTTTTATTTTCTTTACAATAATATTTAATTTAAAGACCCAATGAACATTTAATTTATAAATTGAATAATTATATATAGGTATTGGAATCGCAATATGTATAAATGCAATATTACGTGCTATGGTTTGTTGCACTGTAGCGGCTATTGCTGGAATTTACTTTTTACATGCCGTAAGCGATTCAAAATTGCCTTACAAATATTGCAGGTAAAAATATAATATTTCAGTATATTGTATTGTATTGTATCTATTTATAACAGTAACAGTAGTTACAAAAACTGTACCTAAATTGGGAATTTCAATTTACTACATAAAAAAAATACACTTATATGTACAATTTATAATTATAAAAATATGCACTATATACACTCATTTACTTAAACGCATGAGCTTAGTAATATAGGGGGGAGCCCTACCCACTCTAGAATAGTCTAGTTGAATAGGTACCCCAGAAGTTTCACTAAGAATAATAAAAAAAAATATAACTCTATAATAACACCACGAACATATCTATTCAAATCTATAGTCCAGGCCCGCCAGATGTGTATAATTTACAATGCCTTTATACAATTATTTATTACATTTTTACAATTCAGTAAATTGAAATACCCAGCCTACAACTTATTATGGCTAAACTCCATAATATAATTAAAAATATACGGGTACTTTAAGTATTTTAATTGCTATTTTTACTTATAAAAAATCAAGAATATAAAGATTAATTTAAAATCATAAAATCTATGTTTCAGGGATTTTAACTTAAGAACTTATGATCCCACTATAAAAAATATTAATATTATACTACTAAGAGAGGTAAACACAAGTTGTTGTATTGGATGTTTTAATATAATAATATTTTTATCTTTAATTTACAGTTAATTAATGTATCTATTAATATTTTTTAGGCTGGATTTACCTTAGCAATGAATGAACTGCACGATGAAAATTTGCCGATAGAACGTACAACTGTAGGCACAAAAGATTTCGCATGGAGAAATGCATCTCATCAAAAGTTCTTCAAACACAGGTCAAATAAATATTTAATTTTTAAATATAAGTTATAAGCTAAGCTGTTGAGGTATCTTGATTAATTTCTTTAGGTATGGGTTTGAAATATTTTACCCTATATGATGTTCCTGTAAAAGGAGCGCTGACACTTCCATCCTGTATATAAAAAAAAACACTAAATTCCCCTGCTCTCTCTGCCTATCCTGTTATGTGCGGGATACAGTCAATTTCCGTGACATTAGATTCGAGTTAAGTGGCAGAATTCGACCTCGCGTGGGAATTGAGTTCCACAACCATCGCTTGAGAACTTTAGAAGCGCCCTATTGCGCCGTGTAAGCGTCATTCCAAAATTATACATTTAACCAAGTTAGACAAAGCAAATTTAGTGTTTATTTATTTATTTATTTATTTATTTATTTATTTATTTAATAGGAAGCCAACATAATATACAGTGTATTTTATCCTTCGTACATAGCTTAGTATAGAACATTTTTTTTTTGTACACTATACACTACACTTAAAGGCTAACTTAACATGTAATACACAGATTTGTTCCAAAACTTACATTATTCTATGAAAAATAAAGTAAAGCAAAAAAAAAAAAAAGTAAAACAATAAACAATTGCGTAAAAATAAAAATGTTAAGGAGAGTAAACTTTTACTTATATTATAATATATTTAACTACATTAAAAAATTAAAAACCAATATTACTGTAAAAAATATTATTGTAAAAAAAAATATTAACTTAGTTACAGTAAACAAAAAAAGGTAAAAACGAGGTTTTTAAAATAGCATAAAATATTAAAACTAATAAATAATAAAAA
>DWMY01000559.1:0-22918 GCA_018249775.1 Heliconius hecalesia formosus | reverse complement strand
TTTTTTTTTATACTCCATGATAAAAACTATCCTATAAGTTGCATTAGGCTTCGAACTATTACCATGCCAAAATTCATTTAATTTCATACAGTAATTATCGGTATTTTAAGTAATTTATATTTTTCAGTTTTTATTTAAAAAAAAAAACTATCACGAAATTGGGAATGAAACCAAAAAAAAATGTACCTTGGGACCCTAGGCTAATACCATGCAAAAAATCATCAATTTCTGTCCGGTAGTTTTTGCGTGATTGACGAACAAATAAACAGACAGACAGACAGACAGACAGACAGACAGACAGACAGACGGACAGACAGACAGACAGACAGACAAAAATTCTGCTGAGTGGTTTTTTAGGTTCTATAATCGACATATAAACTGACCTGATTTTTATTTTTTTTATATCTTTCATGTACAGAATTGACTTTTTCTATCCTTTTATTATATATAGAGATTTTTGATTTCTTGGCTCTGATGTCGAGACAAAGCGGCGTTAAGATCCACCACTCAACACGCAATGCCTCTAGAATTTGACAGGATCTCGGTTGACCTTCGAAACATATAGTATCAAAGATACTGGAGGAAGGTCACGTAAAAAGCATGTAGACCCCCCGGAGGGCTTGTATGAAGAGGTTGACAGTAGACGAGGCTAAACAGGTATGTAGACCGCAGCGTTTGGAGCTCCGTTCTCTCTGACTGCCCCGCTAGGGACAAAGCGTGAAGTTAAACTAAACCAAATTTCACGTCCTTTCAACCGCATTACTAATTGTCATACTCCATTAATTACTTATCACGTTCACAAAACAACGTCGTCGTATTTGTATGCTTTGATGTTATATAACTTCACATATGTCCTTTGTGCTTGTCAGATTTACTTCTATAGGATATCTATCTGTATGATACTGTTTGAAGTATTTTTGGAGATATTGTTTAATATTTTTTATATTAAATTCGCTAAAAAGCGCAGTTGAGTGCAAAAATTTACTGTAAAATCGTAATTGTTGAATATGAGTTCATTTCCAACTTGATTATTTTTTTGGTTAATACTAATTTTTAGAAAAAACGGATCGAGTTAATTTCCTAACCTATCTATCCTAGATGATAGGGGCTACGATAATGTTTCATTATAAAGTAGGTAAAATCTAGTTTTAAGACAGTCCATTCCTATTAAGACGACGTTCCACACTTTCCACCGAGTTCTGAATGGCGGTATTTAACGCCGCGCTTTGACGCGTACCAGAGCGCGCAAAAGTGATACTACTAAATATTTCATTTGCTAGAGTGGGAATCGAACCCACAATCCGTCGGATTTACAGTCGCACATTTTTACGTGGCGCCACGATGACCTTAATGATTTCTTTAATACAATATAATAACAATAAAAAATAAAGAGTTTTCTTTTTGAAACTTTTCTGTAAACGGAGCAGGTTATCGATATAGAACTTTTGACTGGGTGAACCGATTTTGATGATTCTTTTTTATTTTACAGCTAATGCTATTCCTGTGTTCGCATTTAAATTTGATTAAAACTAAATTACATATGTAAGTCTTAAATTTGCATTAAGTATGTGCCCGACAGATAGACGAATAACTCAATATCCCGCCAACCGATTTCGATGATTTGTTTTTATAGGAAAGGATACACCTCATAGGTAGTTTGATGAAAGCTTTGATTATAGGATCCGGTTGAAATTAAAGAAGTAATTTTTTTCTTAAAAGTTATAATTATTATACACTAAGAAATTCTATCAAATAATAATTAAGTCTATTTGGCGCTGACAGCGTGTGACTGCAAATGCCGTGGTCGAGAGTTCGATTTCCATTTAAAATAATGGATTATATCCAAAGTATTTTCATTTCCCCCCTCAGGTAGGTATATATCGTGTAGAAAAAATCTTTCTAAAACCGACTAGAAAAATAAAAATGTGAAGTTAAAAAAAGTATATACCTAGCTATAGTTTGAATTAATGCAAACGTGTTTTTTTTTATTTTCTCTGCTTAAAATATGAAGAAGAATGTTTCATAAAACGTATTATATAGTAGTATAGTATATTTTTCCTTTAAATAAAAGAATTGTTGTGATGTTGCGGCTTACCAAATAACGACCGTTCATACAGATACGAGCGACATATCACAGATATTCGAAATTTGAAAAACTGTCAAAAGCATACGCACAATTCTGAATAGAATTTCGTACCTACAATTCATATAATATATACATGTATTGAGGCTAGTCGTGGCTCATGGGCACATTTTTTTTTATAGTTTAATTTCTTCGCTCTGGTGTCGAGGCGAAACGCGGCGTTGAGTTGTGTCGCGCAATGCCTCAAAAAAATAAGCGGAGAGTGTGGAACGGAGTGTGTCAACACTAGGTTCCCTCTGCTTACCTTGCTGTACGCGGGATACAGCGTGAGGCTGATTTGATTTAATAATTTATTATTGTATTATGTATAGAAATTTCGACAGCATTATATATTATGTAATAACTATTTAAAAGGAATCAAACCAATATCAATATATACTAAATAAATTAATTAAATATTTAATTAAAAGATTAATCACGTGTAAGTACTTTCATTACTTCTAAATTAAATTTATAGGAAACCAAAAACACTTGTAGATATTCCATAAAGTTGTATAAAATGTTATCAAAGAACTTTATTATATTTATTAAGAAATAGTATACAATTTTTGCAGGGTAATATTTTTTTTGAAAAACCAGAGAAAACTGTACAGAAGGTTAATTGAAATTTTTAAGTTGTTATTGTGCAAAATACTTTATACAATGACTGTGTATATGACTCCTAATTAAAGAAAGAACCTAATATCAAGACACTGCCCGAATTCGAGACTTTGATAGTCGAGTGATGGAACTTAACGCCGCGCTAATCCAGACCACTTCGCTTACACCACTACTCTTACTGCGCCACGATGGTTTATATTAAACATCAAAGTCTAACATAATATAGGGTACACGCGTGCGACTACAACGCGACAGTTGTGGGTTCGATTCCCACTCGTGAAATGAAATATTTAATATTTTCATTTCATCGCTCTGGTAACGAAGTTAAGTTCTGCCACTCAACACGTAATACCTCGAAAATTTGGCGAAAACTTGGAAATGGAAGTGTCTTAATGAGAACGGCGTGTCTTACATTAGGTTCTCATGTTCCCTCTGCCTACCCTGCTGCTGTTGGGATACAACGTGAAATTAAAAATTAAATAGATTTTGATTAAATAATGCGTTGTCGAATATGGCAACCCAACGCTCAATGCCGTTTTCATTGCCGACCCTTAAAATGTTAAAAAAATATAATCAATGGAAAACCAATTTTATAAGTCTTAATTTAATAGCGCACGTATAAAAATACTATATTTATATTTGATATAAATTTTAACTTGAGTTTTCTGTCATCTTCAAATGAAATGTCGTCTTTCGAGTATTACATAAGGGCTTTATGAGTGGATAAAATATGAAAGTAAATTAAATAAAAAAAATATTTTTATGTTAAACGGTTTTATTACAATAAAAATAATGGGTTATTGATCAGACAAGTAATAAAATCGTTGGGCGTTGCGTATCTAGTGTTAATAGCATATATGATAGTTTCACGCGCCAAACGATTTTATTATTTTTCTGATCAATACCCCAGATCGATGAGAAGATTGGTGTGATCTGGTAACTAGGACTTACCGAATAATTTTTTAGCTTTTAGTACATTACCTACATATTTTTATTGTAATAAAACCGTTTCACATAAGAATATTTTTTTATTTAATTTATTTTCAAATTGTTAGGTTTGTTGCTAGATGATACTTCTCATTATACCGAGTTCATCTAGTAATCAAGTCCTTTCATTATACACCTATATTGATGTAGTTGTGCAAAATATGTAATCCGCCATTTTGTTGCGGCGGCCATCTTGATTTTTATTTTTTTATGGTGTGTTCTATTCTACGAATAAAGCCCTTTCATTTGGTACGCATAAAGAGATTGTTGTGAAGTAATATGTAATCCGCCATTTTGTATCGGCGGCCATTTCGGATTTACAGGCATAAATTTTTTATTTTATTGTATTGTCACCAGAATGAAAGGCGTATACAAAATTTCAGATCAATCGGTTAACGGGAAGAGGGTTAAATTTCAATTACTAAATTTGACCCGAACAAAAACGAAGATAATTTCAAAAGCAGATTTTATATATGTCATGTTAAACAATCCTTTTGAGTCTTATACGAAAATATTTATCTGATATTAAAAGTACTTGCGGCCAGTCGTAGCGCAGCGGCACGAGGTGTGACTGTAAAACCGACTGGTTGTGGGTTCGATCCCCACTCGAGGAGATGAAATATTTATTTAAATTTATATTTCCATTTCTTCGTAAGAAAAAAGAATTAGGCAGAAAGTGGGGAACAGAGTGTCTTAACACTAGGTTCCCTCTGCCTACAATGCTGTATGCGGGATACAGCGTGAAGCTGATATTAAAAGTATTTGTTTTATTTTCAAAGGTAAAGTATTATTAGTTATATGAGTGTACTTATTTTATATACAGTTTAATATATTTTTGTTAACTACACTTCCACAGTGAGCTTAACCCAACGTTGCACTTAGCCATTCTGAATTTCAAAAATAAATAGATTTAATAATTACCTTAAATCAGGATCGAACCCATAACCACTGTGCGTGCATATAATGTGGGATTACACGACACGACTAGCTCTGCAAAAAATAAGTATTATTTAGCTTCACTTTATTAATTATTAATTAAATATATTACGATAAAAACAATACCTGGAGTGCACAAGCACAAGCGAGCGACTTAATGTAAACAACAATTGTGGTTTCGATTCCCATCAGGGAAAATGAAATATTTTATATTTTCATTTAATCGCATTGCAAAGCAAAGCGTGGCGTTGTATTCTGCCACTCAACACCCAATTTCCGTTTTCAGAATTCGGCAGAAACAGGTCAACGGAAATGTCTTAATGGGGAGAGGCCTGTCTCAATACTAGGTCCCCAAGTTTTCTCTGTCTAGACTGCTAAAAATATTATACAGTGTTTTTGTCAGCACTATAAAAGCCTAATTCAATAAAAAAAAATCTTTCCTAATAAATGAAAAAGTGATTTTTCAAACCAAATAAATAATAAAATTATCGTATTAAAATAAAACGCCATTACTCAAGAACGACGGACGCAGCCATATAATCCTATCAAAGGGAAGCCGCCGCACACGCCTCATTTCGAAATTGAGTCGTAGGTATTGGCGACTAAGTTCAAAGTTGATTAAGCTTTAGTAGTATTTTTGTAGTAGTATGTGTTTACGTTATTAGTATCTATGCGTAACTGCGTCACACGAAATGCAGGTATGGATAAACATCGTGAAATGAAAAAAAGCCTACGTCTAAACTGTTGAGGTATCTTGATTAATTTCTTTAGGTATGAGTTTAAAATATTTTACCCTATATGCTGTTCCCGTAAAAATAGCGCTGACGCTTCCACCCTGTATACTTTAATTTTTTATTGAAAACTTTTAATTGAAGTGATTCTAAACAGGAAAGAGCTGATTTGCAAAACTAGCCTTAAGCTGTCACAGTGTTAAAGTACATGTTTTCTAAATTGTAACTTACCTAATTTCAGATATTAATAATAAATGTAAGTTTTCTATTATTCTTTCTAATATCGTTGATATATTACCGGAATTAACTTTAAAATTATCAGGATCGGAATAAAATATCTTTTTTTGTTAAAGAAAAAAAGACTTAAAATTAAATTTATTATATGCACAAGCGTGTGACTGTTAACGAGACAGGTTGTAGATTCGATTTCCACTAGAGAAAATGAAACCATGTTTTGCAGTTAGCCAAAGAACATGTGAAATATGATTATTCCACTTCCAAATTATATTTAAAGTCTTTGTATTGTTGTTAAATCCAAAAACTGTTTTTGAATAGAAATAGTTTTTACAGTCGAATATCTCCTTTAATACCCCTTTGTCGTGCGCTACTTTGTCAGTTTTATGGTTTTTCCCCGTAAAGAGTATAAAAACCTAGTGTTGAAACACTCCATTCTAATAATAAATAATAATGAAATCAAATTAAAGTATTTATTTTTCAAATAGACCACTTTAAACATTTTCCATCTTAATAATTCTTTTATAATTTTGATTTTAATTATTATAAAAACATCAGCATTGCCAGTCCTACAAAATAACTTCTTCATTCAACGATAATTAATATTGAACTCGACTGAAAACCTCAAATAAATTGCGGCCTTGAGTAATACAAGAACGTTATTAAATCTAGGATTTTTATGTCAATTAACTAGCATTAGGAAGGCTTTCACAGGAGTAATGGATCTACTGTAAACAAAGATATTTCAGTAGCAGGCTCCAGGTAAAACCAAAGTTCGTGTTATTTCGATGTTGTATCATTTAACCCCTCTATTCTATAGAAGAAGAAAAGCATTGAATAGAAATAAATATACAAAGTTACTTTTTTTTCTTTTTGACACTGTTTTAAAGTTAGCACGTGTTTGGTTATGAAAAAGTCTCGACAGCCGGACAGACGGAAAAAATGATTATATAAAAAAGAAATGATACTCAACACGCAATGCTTCGAAAAATTCAGCGGAAAGTGGGGAACGGAGTGTCTTAACACGAGGTTTTCTCTACCTACTCTGCTGCGGGATAAAGCTTGAAGTTGATCAAGTAAGGATACTGTTTTTTTTCCTTGTTGAAGTAAGGAAAGCTAACAATGGTGAAAATATTACAAAACTAGGAGTAACGATTTTTATTGCAATTTAAATCAAGTTATAAAGAAGCCATTCGTGGCGCAGGGGCACAAAGTGTGACTGTAAACGCGACTGGTTGTGAGTTCGTTTATATTTTCATTCCTTCGCTCTGGTGTCGAGACAAAGCACAATGTCGAGTTCCGCTGCTCAACACACAATGCCTAGAGAATTCGGCGGAAAGTTGGGAGCGGAGTGTCTTAACACTAGGTTCCCTCTGCCTACCCTGCTTTGCGCGGGATACAGCGTGAAGCTGATTTGATTTTTTATAATGTAGCAGTTCGGCAGACAGCAGTGTTGCTAACAGCCAACATAATTTACTATAAAACTTAAAAGCTCTATACGACCAGACGTTGCTTCAAAAATACATTCGAATTGAGAATCTCCTTCTTTTACAGAATTCGGGTAAAAACATAGAAGAGAAATGAAAAGAAATAAATTTAGTAATTTTAATATTAAATTGTGTGTAACATTATGTTAAATGTAATTGTGTAACAAATAAACAGTTTTATGAGATATGTATCTTACTGCTGATAAGAAATAAATGTAATAAGCTTCTAAAAATTAACTTATGTAATAAACTTCTAGGACTTAAGTGTCGTTACTTTTTATGATGTTCTTAATAACCAATCCAATTTACTTGTATTATTATATAGGGATTATAATAGGTACACAAAAAATCGAATATTTTTCAAAATAATATATTTATTTCATCAAAATTTTGTTATAATATATTTATTTATTCAAATTATTTAGGCCAGTCGTGGCGTAGGGTTACAAAGTGTGACTGTAAAACCGACTGGTTGTGGGTTCGATCCCCAATCGAGGAGATGAAATATTTACGCTCTATTATTTTCGCTCTAGTGTCCAGGCAAAGCGCGGCGTTGAGTTCTGCCACTCAACACGCGATGCCTCCAGAATTCGGCAGAAAGTGGGAAACGGAGTGTCTTAACACAAGGTTCCCTCTGCCTACTCTGCTGTGTGCGGGATACAGCGTGAAGCTGATTTATTTTTTGATTTTTATTTATTCAAAATGCTAGCATCTCTGTAGGGAGATTTTTACGAATTTCCGCTTCACAAAGATAATTGCTAAGAATGATCGTTTGGCAACAGATAATGCTATTTATTAAATATTTTTCACTTTTTTAAAAGTGTTATTTATTCCACACTTAGGAAAGAAAAATACTTATTTAAAAAACGTATAAAAATTTTACGTAGCGCGATTCAAACCCGCGCTAGCAACATACATAATTTGTATCAAGCGTATAAGAATTTCGACGTAGCTTGATGAGAACCTATGGCTTAATAGTCGTTGCGCTTGGACGATTTTCAAGAGACGTGGTTTGAAATTGCGATACGTTTAAATTTTTTAAACGTTTTCTAAATAAATATTTTTCTTTACTAAGTGTGGAATGACACTTAAAACGAACGAGAACAACTAGTTGGGAACGAACCCACAACCGCCGCGTTACAGTCACACCCTTGTGCCCATGGGCCACGACGGCCTCGGTCTTTCTATGACATATCTTGAATTTTTTTCTTTTTCCATTATTTGTATTCTAAGTTTTCGTTCGTCGTCGTTTTCACAAATTTCATAACCATGAAATATACCCTGTAGGTTTAGATTACGCGGCGAATTTCAAAACAAAATGCATCAAAAACGATGAATAAATGCTCGTATCTTTTGACATAAATGGTCTTGTCAGGCGGATAGACGGAAAATAAAGGGTCCAATAAGGGTTCCGTTATTTCCTTTTGAGATGTAGTACCCAAAAAAAAAAATTTACTTAAGCTAATTTATCATCAACACAAATAATAATAAATATATATATATATATATATTTTATTATTTTTTAATTTTTTATTTTATTTGATTTAATAATACTGAGAGAGATTGAGTGCCAAACACCGAATTTCGATAAATGAAGTAAAATTTTTTTTCATTTGAATTCCCTACTCTTGTAGGACAAAGCGCGGCGTTGAGATAAATCACTCGACAAGTCAACAGGTGTTGTGTTGAGTTCTGGCGGAAAACGAGGAACGGAGTGTCTTAACACTTACAAATGATAACTTGAATATTAAATTTATTATATGCTAAATGATACATTACTCTACTCATATCAACTCAATAAAGAAAAATCAGAGTCGTCATTTTGAATCATGACGTTTTACAGTTAACCACGTGTGAAATGAGATTATTTCACTTCATAATTATATTATAGAGGTCAGTCGTGGCGCAGCGGCACGAGGTGTGACTGTAAAACCGACTGGTTGTGAGTTCGACCCCCACTCGAGGAGATGAAATATTTATTTAAATTTATATTTCCATTTCTTAGCTAAAAACAAAAAACGTATAAAGACGTATAAGACACTCCGTTCCCCACTTTCTGCCAAAATCTGGAGGCATTGCGTGTTGAGTGGCAGAACTCAACGCCGCGCTAATTTGAACGCAGCGGGACTCGAACCCGCGCCTCCTGGAAACCGACCAGGCGCTCTGACCACTAAGCCATGCGTTCTCGCCAAGCTGCGTCGAAATTTTTATACGTTTTCTAAATAAGTATTTTTCTTTCTTAAGTGATAAATAACACTTTAAAAAATGTTTAAAATATTCTTTTTTCGAATAGATTACTATAAATATTGTCGATTTTCAATTATAATAAAAACATCAAAAGGCAACATTGCCATTCCTACAGAAGCTAATAAATTTAATTAGTTATAAATTTATTATCAATTAACTTATTTAATAAAAACTTTTAGAATTATAACTTTTTATTAATCTTTTATTTTTACTCGTCGATTTCCTTCATGTGTTTTGTGTGTGAAGAAGTGAATTAATTATTTATTGTTTTATCATTTAAATTATTAGTTATAGAAACAGTGTTAGTTTTAAATGAAGAAATTCAAATATTAAACAATTCATTCCTCCGAGTAGAAATCGATGCCACAACCGTCGCGTTTACAGCCACACGCTTGTGCTATTGCGCCACGACGGTCCCAAGAATAACTGAATTAGCTTAATAACTATTAATCAATCACAAATAGCTCTTAATTTAATAGTGGGTACTTAGAGATTGAGTACCAAAATTCGATGAAAGAGAGAAGAAATATTTTCATTTCTCTGCTCTAGTAAGATCGACAATGAGACCTTATCGGTACCTTGCTATAGGAATAACCTAACTTTAAAGGTGACAAAAAGGCATAAGTAGATTATTATAGTAAATTAAAATAATTTTATTATGAGAAATGCAAAGTAGATTATTTTCAACTTAGAAAAAATAAAAACGTATAAAATCGTACTGTAGTATAGAATAATATTTTCAAATACCACGTTTCGAATATTTTATGACAGAAATAATGGTTTTAGTTCGTTATATTCCCTTGACAGAAAATTATAGAATTTTGCTTTCAGCTGGTAAAATTTTTGTCTGTTTCATTTCACCTTTTTCATTGAACATCCAGTGAAACTTTCGTTGCTCTTGTATGAGATCACTTTACATCTTTTTGCTTGTCACGTTTTATGTTTGTAAGCCCCAATTAGGTTATATGTATACTATTTCAAGAATATAGCTTTACTAAAAATAAACATAGCTTGATAAATTTGAATTAGATAAGTTTTTTAGAAATAATTTTGTTGTAAACAATTATTTATATAAAAATATAATTTAATCACGCGTTCACGCTGTATTCCGCACACAGCAGGATAGGCAGAGGGAACCTAGTGTTAAGACACTCCGTTCTCCACTTTCTGCCAAATTCTGGAGGCATTGTGTGTTGAGTGGTAGAAATCGGCACCAGAGCGAAGAAAATGGCAATATAAACTTAAGTAAATATTTCATCTCCTCGAGTGGGGATCGAACCCACAACCAGTCGGTTTTACAGTCTCGTGCCGCTGCGCCACGGCTGGCCTCTATATAATAATGTTTATATATATATCCTTCGAAAACACAGTATCAAAGATACTGGAGGAAGGTCACGTAAAAAGCATGAGGACCCCCCGGAGGGCTTGTATGAAGAGGTTGATGACAGTGGACGAGGCGAGGGAGGTATGTAGAGACCGTAGCGTTTGGAGCTCCGTTCTCTCTGACTACCCCGCTAGGAATAAAGTGTGAAGCTAGTCTAGTCTAGTCATAATTTAATATGACAGTCGTGGCGCAGAGGCACATACTGTGACTGCAAAATCAACTGGTTGTGGGTTCGATCCCCACTCGAGGCAATGAAATATTTATTTAAATTTATATTTTTATTTCTCCGCTCTGGCGTCGAGGCAAAGAGCGGCGTTGAGTTCCGCCACTTAACACGCAATGCCTCCAGATTTCGGCAGAAAATGTGGAATGGAACGTCTTAACACTAGGTTCCCGCTGCTCTGCTTTGTGCAGGATACAGCGTGAAGCTGAAAAAAAATTAATACAAATATTTTTTTATTGCTTCAGATTGGTTGGAGAACAACAAATGCGTGGCTGGCAGGAAACATGGCATGCAAATTCTTTTTAGTTCTGCGAGCTTTTGGACTTTATTTGTCGTCGAATGTCCTAGTATGCATATCCTTAGATAGGTGAGTGATATCTATAGAGATTATCTTATTTTATTTAAACTGAACTTACGAAAACGAATTAAAATTTGAACGTAGCGGGACTCGAACCCGCGCCTTCTGGAAACTGACCTGGTCGGTATTTTTCTTTCCTAAGTTAGAAAACGTGCATACATGAACGTATGGCTAAGTGGTCAGAGGGCTTGGATGGTTTCCAAGAGGTGCGGGTTAACATTCTGCTTATGTAGCCATTTTATATACGTTTTCTAAATCTATATTTTTCTTTCCTAAGTATGGAATAACACTTTAAAAATACTAAAAATACGTCTAATTACAACTGTAATGAGATTGTTACGTATTTATTAACAGAAAGAAAGTTTTCTCCTTCAAAATATTTAAAATATAACAAGATATAATTATTAATGTTTTTATTATTTCATAATTAAATTAATAAAATAATAAATATATAAAATATCGCATTTACTTTTGAGACAACCACAAATTATATACATTTTGCTTAACATGCTCTCTCTCAGTATACGAAAAAGAAGCTATAAAGAAGTTGTGGGCAAAATTTAGCAAAATTTATTTTAAAAAACATAGTACTCTTTGTTACTGAGAATTCTGATATTAAATTATTAATATATGTCTTACAAAGCCTTTAGACCGCAGACGGTTTTATTTCAACATTTTAAATAAAATTTCATTATTTCTTTTAAATTGTGAACTCTAGGTCGTGTTTACAAATTAAATATTTATAGTTCTATATGATAAACACAGAATAAATTAATTTCAATATTTTCTTGATTTCTTTAGTAGGTATTTAAGATATCATTTTATTAAATAATAAAAATTGGAGGGAAGACACAAGCTACGTTGCTGAATTTAAACAATTTATCTAAATATAAATAATTACCCCAAGTAGAAATCGGATTCATAATGATCACGTTTATAATCAGACGTTGTATCACTGTGCCACTACGGCGTCAAGCCTGAATTTAAGAAATATTTTAATTATAATTACTATTCAGGCTTTGCTATGTAACTACGTATATTGGAATATTACGAGTATTCCTAGAATTTTCGTAACTAACACATTTTTTTAGCTTCACGCCGTATCGCGCACATAGCAGGGTAGGCAAAGAGATTTCCGCTCCGTTCCTTCCGTTGAGTGGTGGAACTTAACGCTGCGCTTTGAATCGTTACCAGAGCGAGGATATGAGTATTAAATATTTTGTTACTCCGAGTGGGAATCGAACTCACAACCTGACGTGTTTACACTCACACTTTGTGCCCCTGCGACAAGATTGGCCTCCAGAAGAATGAAGATTCTATTTTTTTCTTAGCGTCACGCTGTATCCCGCACACATAAGGGTAGGCAGAGAGAGTCTTAGTGTAAGACACTCCGTTCCCCATTTCTCACCGAATTGAAGGAATTGATTGTTGAGTGGCGGAATTAACGCCGCGCCTCTGCACCAGAGCGAATAAATGAAAATATTTAACATTCGATTTTCAAATTCGAATTTTGAGTTCGATTCCCCTTCAAGGAAATGTTTTCTAGAGTGGGAATAGAACCCACAACCTGCCGCGTTTACAGGCAAACTTTATGCCCTTTCGCCTGGACTGATCTCAAAATAATGGACTTTCAAATTATGCACATAAATAACTTTTTGTGCAAAATTTGAATCTACTTTCTCCATGTTTTGTTATTTCAGCACTTTTGTAAATGGTATAAAGGCCCAACTCGTTTTTGAGTTTCGTTATATTGTCATTATTTTATATATTTAGGATGACACATTTTTGATTGATTGAATTCTCATGTCAACTCAACAGTAATTTGTCTTTGTATAATACTTTATGAAAAAAAAAAAAATGTATGGAAAACACAATGAAAATGGCATTTTTTGTTATTTCTTGACGTTATATTTTATGTACATAATATAGAAAGCTCTTTCACCGCCTTGTTTTTATTTGGATTTTTCAAAACTTATATATAGGGAGAAGGTGGTAATGTGGCTCCCGATTTTGTTTTTGAGGTCCAGCATGAAAAGTAAAAGGAATACTAATCTTAATAACACATTATATTTATCTATATATGATTTACTATTAATTATTAGATTAGATTTACTAATAAAAACTGCAGTGGAATATTAAATTACAATATTAAACAAAAAATAAACCGACTTCTTCAATTTCAACCGAATCAAATAGTCAGAACTTAACCAAACTTTCATCAAACTACTCTGGAAGTGTATCATTTCCAATAAAAAAAGAATCATCGAAATCGATTTGCGGGATATTGAGCTATTCGTCCATTTGTCGCACACATACTTAATTCAAATTTAAGATATGTGATTTTCTCATGGATAACATTGTCAAAAATGTACCAAATTAAAATGGGACCACACGGGAAGCACCAGCTTTCAAGTAAAAAAAAAAGTCATCAATAGAATAGCTCTTCCTTACGGAAGTCGTTTAAAATATGTATATTCCGAATAAAAGCAAATTTAACGATTTAAGATAATTAAATATTGGCCTTTAGCCAAATTAAATGTATTAACTTAAGAGGAGGAGGTTCAGAGGAGATGCAATATGTCCAAGAATATATCTACCTGGGTCAAATAGTTTCCTTTCAGTGCCGACAAGACGAAGAAGTCGAAAGACGAATAGAAAACTCCTGAAGGGGCTATTGGTCTATGGGTGATCTCACGAAAGGAGATCTTCCCCTGCGACATAAATATCGACTGATGGACATGTGCATTCTCCCAGTGTTCACCTATGGTGCCCAGACATGTTCTTTAACAAATTTACAGAAGTCCGCCCTCAAGATAAAATCCGAAACACCGGACTGCGGACTGCGCTCTCGCACAAAAATTGCTGACGTGGCTCCTAAAGCCGCTACGCTGAAGTGGGACTTGGCCGGACACGTCTGCTGCATGCCTACAGAGTCTTGGGCGAAATTTTCTACTAACTGGGTTCCAAACTCTAAAAGGAGAATTGGCAGACCGAAACGGAGATGGCGAGACGAACTGGACCATTACAAGCCTGACTGGTATTCAATAGCACAAAATAGACTAGAATGAAAGAAATGGAGAGAGGCCTTTGCCACCTGCACAGCTAGTGTGGGTCCACAACTTATAGATTTGATGCTGAGTCAACTCTTCTCTAAGTCAGATGAAAAAAGATAAGTCAGAAAGTGAAAGTTAAAACAACTAGTCGGTTTAATAAGCAACTGACAAAACATATTAAACATTCATTTATTTCTTTTCACTCGAATATTTCTTTTTATCTCTAAACATATTCCGTTTTTGGAAGGGCGGTCTACATATAACAAAAAAAAATAATAATTTATAGTACGAGATACCTTAGTACTTAGTAACTAAGATTTGACAGATTCGAGCAAACTAATACAAATATTATATTCCATTTAATCATTCAAGGCCTTCTACAATAGCCTAAACTAAATGCCTAACATAATAGGATTCCTAACATCGAATACAAGTAGAAATGATAAGCGATTTAATTAAAGTCGGTTGTTGTTAATTAACGTTTAGATGTCCTAAACCCAGTTCAGACATTGAACTCTATATAAGAAGTACGTACTGAAGGTGTCGTGTTATTTCTTAATCGTTGAAGTATTTTAAGTAGTTTTTAATTATTTTTTTCTTCAAAATATTTTCAACTTTAGAGAGCAATATACAAAACGTTTTTGTCAGCATCACTCTTAATAAAACGACAGTTTTGACTACTCTATAAAAGCCTAATACAATTAAAATAAATGATGAAATTATTTATTTTATTTGAAAAAAAGTGATATTTTCAAATAAAATAAATAATATAATTATCGTTGTGAAATAAAACGCCATTTGTCAAAAACGATGATACGAGACATAAACCTATCAAAGGAAAATTCCGAAATCGAGTCGCAGGTATTGGTGGCAAAGTTCAAAGTTGCTTAACCTTTAGTAGTATTTTTGTAGTAGCATGTGTTTACGTTACGTTGCGTGGATAAACATCGTGAAATGAAAAAAAATCCTACGCCTAAACTGTTGGCGTATCTTGATTAATTTCTTTAGGTATGAGCTTAAAACATTTTACCCTATACGCTGTTCCCGTAAAAGGAGCGCTGACGTTTCCATTATGTATACACGTGTTCAAATAAGATTAATTTTATATAAAACGACGGTTGTAAGTTCAATCCCCACTCGGGGAAATGAATTATAACTGATTAATATTGTCAATCCAATTTAGCGGAAAGTGGGCAACGGCGTGTCTTAATACTTTGCATTTTTCCCCTCTGTCTATCCTGCTAATACGGGATATAGTGTGAAGCTAAAAATAAATATGTATATATAAATAAATAAAAATCTGTAGGCACTATACCTAATCAATAAGTTAAAATATGTTTAATTTAAAAAATTCTTTGTTTCAGGTTTTTTGCTGTTCTATACCCTCTTCGTTTAGCTATTGCTAGGAACCGAAGTAAAACAATGCTGTGGTTCGCGTGGCTCACCGCTTTCTTTTGCAGTTTGCCGCAGGTAATTTTTTTTTTGTAATATTATGTATAAAGAAAGGGTCTAGCCCGATAAGCATGAAAGACACTGCACTGGCTTCCAACATATATAAAAATTTGAACGTAGCGGGATTCGAACTCGCGCCTCCCTGGTCGGTTTCCAGGAGGCGCGGGTTCGAGTCCGGAGTCCGGAGTCCAAATTTTTATACGTTTCCTAAATAAGTATTTTTCAAATTATTTACTCACTTTTTTTACATAACCTTATTTTATATAACTGATATATTAATATGACAGCACGGTCCACGACTTAAATTATTCTAATACAATAGGAAACATTTTAAGTGAAAACTGAAAGTTGTAATTACTAAGTTTCTTGCTTTGTTACTTAGGTAGTACGAGTAAACCTACAAATGCGCCTCCATAAACTTTGCTAATTTAACCTTGTGATTTCTTGATGTGCTGTATAAATGTATACGTTTTCTAAATAAGTATTTTTCAAATTATTTACTCACTTTTTTTACATAACCTTATTTTATATAACTGATATATTAATATGACAGCACGGTCCACGACTTAAATTATTGTAATACAATAGGAAACATTTTAAGTGAAAACTGAAAGTTGTAATTACTAAGTTTCTTGCTTTGTTACTTAGGTAGTACGAGTAAACCTACAAATGCGCCTCCATAAACTTTGCTAATATAATTTAACCTTGTGATTTCTTGATGTGCTGTATAAATGTATATTAGAAGTAGAGTATACATAAATGCTTTAAATATCTTTTAAGCTTTTTTCCCACAAAGCAGGTTAGGCTGTGATAATCTAGTATTAAGGCACGCCGTTTTCGATTATTCTCCCAAATTCGAGACAATATGCGAAATTATTAACATAATATCTATAATAGTGTTTGATAATAGCGAAACTCAACGCCGCGCTTTGTCCACAGACATAATAGGGCGAAAAAATTAAAATAATTTAAAGTCAGTCGCTATTCCATTGAACCACGATAGCTCCAATAACCTTTATATGTGTAATATGAGTTAAAACTGAAAAGTTTTAAAACGTTAGTTTTATGTTAAAATTAACAAACATTTTGCGTTATTAATCATATTATATATAGGTATTCGTGTGATCGTCCATACAGAGCTTTCAAAATGTTATTGTGTTACGGTGAAATGAGACTTAAAATTTTATTTGCTTTACTTCAGACATTATTAATATAAGTTTCATATATGGTGTCAGTGACTGAATTCCATTCAAATTAAATTATTTAACAAAAAGGTAATATGATGTCTTTGTGAGACGAAATGTGGAAATTTCTTTATTGAAAACTATCGATATATTCGCCCGCTTAACCTTATTGTTGCGTTTTAATTTTTTTTTAGTTTTTTATATAAGCTTAATATATACATTAAATAAAATTATAACTAGCAGTTCTTAAGGACATTAAATCTATTGAAGTCCCGTATAACTTGAACTTGGTCTGAACTCACACCCCTCGAAGAACACGCTTACAAAATTTCTTATAAATTTATTTAAATCTTTAAAAAAAATATCTTAAATTAATATTTATATTTGAAGAAAATATTAAATAGACATCTTAATTTATTTATTAATAAGGCTTAATGCCTTTGTTGTAATATGACTTCAGATTTTATATTACAAGGTTTTTTTAAATTACAAACAAAAAATGTAATTACCGTGTTCCTTTTTGTGATTATTTTTTGAAATGGATAGGATAAAAAGAAATTTAATTCTATTTAATTTCACGCTTCTTCCGCATTATGCGGGATTCCTAATGGATTTTTCACTTAGCTCTCCTTTCTCTACTTGTACTGTTTGTCTTGCCTAAATAACCTTATCCATTAACACACAATATACAGTGAATAGCTAGATGCTTCTCAATTACGATACGAAAATGACTATTAAAAATGTTTTTTTTTACCGAGGCAGTCGTGGCTCAGCGTCACAAACGTGTGACTGTAACGCGACGTTTGCGGATTCGAGTCGGGCGAATGAATTATTAGATATATATATTTTCATTTTTGAGTTGAGTTCCGCTTCTTAATCCGCAATGCCTCAAAAATTCGGCGGAAAGTTGGGGACGGAGTGTCTTAACACTAGGTTCCCTCTACCTACGCTGCTATGTGCGTGATACAGCGTTAAGTTAGCCTCATTTTATATTATCAGAGCGAAGAAATGAATTGCATTCTTCCGAGTGGTGATCGAACCTATAAACATAAAATTTACAGCCAGACGCTTTTCCACTGCACCACTATGACCGTGAATATAAGTATAAACGTAGCTGAGTTTATTCATATTAGTTATATAGTTCATGTCAAACATGTCCTTGAAGACTTCATAATTACTCTCGCATATGTAAATTAGTTAAGGTTCCCGGAAGTTTAAACTAACTTAAAGTACCTATACGTTCGACGCCTACTGAAGACTGACCCACTTTCTTATTCAAATATTTGTTATCACAGTCAATTTGAACCCCTTCTTGATATTAAGAAAATCTTTAATATACTCATATAATTCGTATACAACTAGTGGCTTCGTGGCTTTGTCCGCTTGGACTACACAATTATTTATTTTCTCATCTGAATTTTCAGGCTGTTCGTGGCGCAGGGGCACACAGTGTGACTGTAAGCCGACTGGTTGTTGGTTTGATCCCCTTTCGAGGTCATGAAATACTTATTTAAAATTTGTATTTCCAATTCTTAGCACTGGTATCGAGGCAAAGGGAGCCAATGCCTCCAGAATTCGGCGGAAAGTGCGGAACGGAGTGTCTTAACATTAGGTTCACTGCCTACCCTGCTGTATGCGGGATACAGCGTGAAGCTGATTAAATTTTTTTTAACAGTATAGATAGCCACCATCGCCAACTAAAATAATTAATCCATTTTTAGAGTTCTGTATCTCAAAAGGATCAATTTGTTGTCCGTCTGTCCATTTTAATTAATTAATCTGAAATGAATATCCGGAACATCTATTCAGGCCTATAGTTCCTCGGAGCCTAGAAATTAAGCTTTTTATACAACGCTGTCAAATGATATGATCATTTATGAATCGTTTTTGCTTTTTTTTATGTGAAATTCGCCGCGTAATCAAAACCTATAGTGTACTTCCCGTAGACCAACAGTTATAAAATTTAGAACGAAGAAAAAAATCATAATTCAAATAATTGAAAAAAATTAAAAAGTAAAAAATTTACATTTCATAGAGAAAAAAATAAATTAAACTTATATTTGTAGTTCATTTCATCTCTATTCTCTATATTTATATTATAAGACAGTAAAAATATTTTGTCTATACATTTTGTAATTTTGACTGAAATGGATAGAGGGACACTTAAAAAGAATAATAGAAAGCAAAAAGACTTTTTTGAATTTCTTGTCTGTCTGTCTATACGTATGATCACATTTTTCCCTGAAAATACTGAACCAATTTACTTGAAAGTTGCTTTGTCTTAACTCAACTTAACAATTAAAGTTTGTTTCATCAAAATTGGTTCATTAAAAAAAAAGTGTTATCGTCATTTAAATGAATTCAAGGCATTAGTTTGCCTGCGAATGTTATATAGCAATCGCGCTGGTAAGATTCCTGGCTAAAGAATGACATTCGAAACGTCTTGGTTATATGACTGTTTATAAAAATATATATTTTTGATGTACTATTATATAATATGTTATACAATAAAGTAAATAAAATTGAATTGTTAGTGGAGATTACCTTCATAAATCATAACTTTAAGTCGTAATTAATTCAACACAGAGATAAAGAACGATTTGATCTTCAAAGAAATATCAGGTAAATACATTGATTTTTTGGTTCGTTCGTTCGTTTAAATAAATCTATATAAAAATGCCTAAAAACATCCTTTCTACGTGTACTCTGTAATAACTACATATTTACCAAATGTACATTTAGCTAATGATATATGTAACTTATTTAAAAACTCCTGTACGAGGTAACATGCAATTATTACACTTATTTTACAGACTCTAAATATAACATTTAAGTTGAAGTAGCTTATTTTTGTACTGTTCTATATGCTAAAAACAGTAATATTATTTATAACGTTTCCATTACACTGAAACTAAATGTTATGGAAGTAATATAGCAAGATTCAAAAGAATAGAATCTGAGAAAAATTCACGAACAAAATTTAGGTACTACGTAAATTTTTAGTCACAGCTGGTTAAATGTTAAAAATTCACCACACAACCTATCATTGAGTACAAGTACTATTAGAAATATGTCTAAGATTCAGGGTTACAGCCTGAAATCAGACCCATTCGTCTACTTAGACTAATCATTGTCTTCAGCTACTTTTCTTCCAGCGTCATTGCCATCTTTTACCATTTGCCTGGCAATTACGTCGCAATCAATGATGATTTTACATAAAACACGTTGAAATTTTATGAAATACTAATTCAAAATACATGAAATTTGCTGGTTACAGATTTGTTCAAAATGTCAATATAACGATTGCCGAAATATTTTTAATCTAAAAGTAGTAAATAAAGACATCAATGACGATTGATGTGCTAAAATTAGCAGAATCCAATTTAAGACTTATTTTTAAATTGTTAAAGCATCCGTGGCGGCAGTTGCACCGTCGGAAATTAATGCTCTGCATGTTAACATTATTATAACCCAAAATAAACAGTACGTTAGATAACGTATTTTCGTGGCAATATTTAAAACAAAAGCTCGCTCGATCAATGACCCTATTTTTATAAACTTTTTTGCAGTCGATTTTTGTGTAGCTACACCTAAATTATAAGCACGTTTTATTATTAAAAACGTTAAGTATGTTATTATTTCATTAAAAATAGGAAAAGAAATAATAATATACTTTAATTACAAATATTTTCGAAAAGAAATTAGCTAAGAACACACCAAATCTCCACGTAAAATATTCAAATTTTTGAAGGTTTTTTCTTAAAATATATTTTTGTATACACAAAATTTTTATTAAATTTGTCTAGACTACTTCTTTATTATTTAGTTAAGTATTTAATATGATGTTCATCTTCTTAAAATTGTTTACTATTAATGAGTAAACACAAGGAAATTGAAATTTGTGCGTTTTGGAGAACTGTAATATATAACGTAATATACCTTAGGTAAAATACGCAGATATAAAATATATTTATTAAAAATAATTTAATAATTATATTTAGTTATTATAATATAAAATAAATAATAACATAATTAATATTTTAATTATTGTAAAATATCATGTCGGCTGAATAAGCTACTGTCAACGTCAAAGTCAAGAAAAGGAAACAAAGAGAAGGGAGTAGGGATGGCCGATGTTAGAAAAACATCGATGTTCGATAAAATTCGAAAGAACAACATCGATGTTGGCTAACATCGATGTTGTTAGCTATCATCGATGTTTTGTTTTTTTTCTCTTTTTTTTGTCTTTAATTTTTTTATAAATTGGTAAACTTTAACTTTGAATAATTTTTAAATGAGTGAAATTAACAAAATAATATATATTTGACTTTTTTGTATATCGTTTAATTGCCTACAAGAATATATATTAGCTTTTACATCGATACTATTAGTTTAATCGCAACAAAGTTTCAAATGAAAAACACAAAATTCCCCTTGTTATTTATATGGAAATCGAAAATCGCAATGTGACACCCCTTAATATACAAATTAAAAGCTGCACTTTTAGCATACGTATTTTTTTGGAGTTCAGAACAATATTTTTACTATAATTAAAAAAGATTTTTTTTTGGCCCACCTTAACATCGATGTTAAAACATCGATATTTTATCTTCTAACATCGATGATCATCGGGCATCCATAGAAGGGAGATGGCGGACGCTTCTGAGGAAGAATGGATGTTTTAAATGTTTTGAGAAGTTTTAACTTATAATTAACATATATCTAGTTATATTTAATATTTAAAAAGCATGTGAGATTGTATATTCAATTGTGATATAAGTATTCGAGGCTACTAAAATAAGTTATAAGTGCTTTCACTATTTACGATTGTTTGTTTTGGAATACTTCGTCGGTAAGTTTTTAATAGATTATTATTAAAACAAAGAAGAGTGATATTAATGCACGTAATGCCGTCAATATCCAGAGATAAATATTATTTATTTAGTAAATGGAAATAAATACATGAAGATGTTTTATGAGGTATGTAAAATTACAATTATATTAATGTACGCAGAATGCCTGCCGCCATCTTTGTCAGATGCTTGTGTGAATTGTGAAACGAGATTTAAATAGATATGGTGAATTATAATTACTTATAAATGTAATGTCTACATATTATATTAGTAAATATTTAACATATTACTATAAAAGGAAATATAAATATAGTAGTATCTTTTATAACATGATATAAAACTATTATATCAAAATACGTATCTACAATTTACAATTTATAAAAATTATGTAATATGAGTCTATTTAATGTCCTACAATAAAGTTAATCTGTCAATATATGTAATTAAATATCATGAAGATATTAGATATTAACCAAATATTAATTATTTACGATTTATACGACTGTTAGAGTTCATTGACCCTATGTTTTACTATTAACTAATATAGTTACAACCGACTGCTGCTTGCCTTCCCTGGTACTAATGTGCTTGGCTAAGTGAATTGCTAGGGCATTTAATTTTATATATATTATATTTAGATAGTTTTTATATTCGGTGCCATGCGGTGCGTCAACGTTAACACTTAGTGTATGATGGATAGGTGTGTGATGCTATTTTATGTCCTAGTACTGTTGTATGTAGTAGTGTCCGCCCGTCTCATTCGGGTGTGTGGTGCTATTTTATGTCCCAGCTCTGGTGTACACATATAGTAGTGTCCGCTTATTTGTCTAACGCTTAGTTTTATCGTATAAAATATAATGCGTCAATCGACTGATGAGTGAGTCGACGACATGCTTATAATAAATAGCCGGGCGTCACTGGTAGAGGTGTTCGTTTTATTATATAACTGAACAAAAGAACCGATCTCTAAAAAGAATATTTGATCCGTTCAATTTCAGAACAACTTTGCGTTCATTTTTTGTTGCATTCTTTTTGATTGACTCTTT
>DWMY01000558.1:0-22949 GCA_018249775.1 Heliconius hecalesia formosus | reverse complement strand
TTTGGTTTTCGCTCCTGCCTCTGCTACATTTTTGTTTAACATAATCAATCTATTTGGCACATTTAATTGCAAAAATATCGATAAAAATAAAATACTGAAATCGCTTTTAAGAAAACGATAATCGTTGAATTTTTGATAAGGTTAATTGCATTTTTCAGTGTTATATAATATTTTTGCTTCTAACGGAACGAAGCACTTACATAATTTTTGTCTTTATCATAACAGTATAATTACTTAATTAGTAATATCGTGAAACTCATACAGATCTTTTGCTCTATTTTTTTTTTTGCTATTGTTGTTGTAGTTTGTTCTAAATCATGTCACGCATTATGAAAGGACCACTTTAATTAGAATTTGACAATCGTGTAACATTAAAAAAAAGATTTTATCAGCACTATTTTCTTTATTTCTATACGAAATATATTTTTTATATAATGACTTGCTTTTATATAATTATAAAGATATTGCAATCTAAACATATTTAATGGATGGTATAGTTATCAGTTATACATAAAATCTTAATTTTTAAGTTATACGTTTGTCTGCTACTAAGGCAGATTAGAAACAATTTTTGCATTTTTATGTATTAATTTATTTTTTTATAGAGGACCAAAAGTTTTTGAAATAAGTTTTATAATTGAATGTAGTTTTATATTTTTTGCCAAGCAACATTAAGTCTTTTAGTTCAACATAACCTGAAGAATCTTCCATTTCTTAAATTGTTTTCCTAAAAAAATCCTTTTATAAAACTCCAAAATGTATCTTAATCTTTTGTTACTAATACACTTATCAAAAACTCTTTAAACTGTGTGATTATTATATAATGTATACATCGAATCAATATGTACTATGTGGCAATAATATTAAGGTATTATACATAAATATAGTTTTAAATTAATGGAAATTTACAAACATTAACAGGTTATAAAATATTTGAAATTCTAATTATGTAAAGTCACCAAAGTTAGATAAGTGGTTATTAACTTATGGACTATATGTGCATGTTTAATTTTTAGCAACTGGGCATGGGCACTGGGCACTTATCGAAGGGTGATATATGTATACGTACTGTAATCAAGACCGCCCAAAGTTTATTTAATTTATAAATTGTTTGTTGTTTATTGTAATACTCGCTCAGGCGAAAGATATAAAGAAATATTATTTTAATCAATTTCACTGGGATATTATTGTTTGAACAGGAAGTGGCCATTCGACAAAAAAAAAAAATTAAAACAAATCTAATCTTTCCATCAATATTGTGAATTATTTGCCACAATTTGATAAATCAGCCTAAGTTATTTGTAATAAGCTCACTCATAAATTGACAAGTACGCTTGCTGCTCATGAGTTGCTAAATAAATAACTGATAGTAATTTGTATGGCAATTATTATTTTTTAAATACATGCAAAGAAAATCACAGGCGAAAGGTAATTAGTGAAATAATCATAAAAATATATACAATTAAAATCCTATTACAAGAACGTGCTAGCTGCACAGTATAGTTTTTTTGGAAACGTTACATACTGTAACACAATATAACATTATTTTCGTGTGTCATAGAATTTTAATAATGAATTTGTATAAAAGGTAAATAATTCAACTTTATTGGAACTTCTGTCAAAATCATGTTCGCAACTCACTGTGCTGCATTGTTATGAATAGTTTGTCTAAAGCGCCCACTACCACTACAGGTGAAGTTCTTTGGCGCAGTGCTTGCCGTATAGTACGTGGCCATACACTCTTGTAATCTCGCGTGTCGTTCAGTCATGTGTCACGAAGTCCTTTGACTCGCCCAAAACCCTACTTGATCGAAGTAGGGCGAGGCGGAAAGTGAGTGGGCAGGAGTGTATGGTAAAGTACTGCGCACTGCAATCCACTTCGGCAACGACAGTGTAGTGGGCGCTTTACATTAATGCTTTCAACGCGATATTTGAATTTTATCATTTAATTTATTTGACTCCTCGAAACTATTAAACTACCTACTTCGATGTTACAGAAACAAAATGAATTTTCAATCATATTTTAATTCTGCCATATTATGTCTGCACCCATACATTTTGTTTTCTATTCATTTAATTATTAAATTCCTTACAGCTGTGGTTGCTTTTTTAGCATTTAAAGATAATGGTTGTAATTATAATATAAAAAATACACAAGTTTGCACAATTATTTATAAAATTATTTTTTAATTATATAACATACTATAAACACTTTAGCGCTACTGCATAGTGCTACTTCTAACTTCAGACTAGTCAAGTAAAATTTTACATTGTATCACCATTTTGTTATTGAGTACTGAATGATAATATTCTGGTTTGTTTTCTTTTTTACTTATTTCTGTATGCTTTGACATGTGTAAATTATAATAAGGAGTTGGTGCACACGTGATCTATCATCCAATCCCATACATTTTGTATATCTTAATAAGCTATTATAGTGTAAAACAATAAATTTTGATATTTTTAGATCATGGTTGCACTGAGTCTTCATTAATATTGTATGTACTTAAAAGTTGTACATTTTATTTATCTTGTTTGTGTGTGAACTTGCGCTGTAATAATATTTGTTAATTATTTATGCTGAGTAATAAAATGGATTTTAGTTGCAATTTTTTGTTTTTAATTTTTTTTTATCAATATTTTTGGCAGGTTACTTACCTGGCGGCTTTGTTTCTTATTTTGCACTGCTTCAACATGTATACGATACTCCGAATAGTGCGAAAGAAAATGATTGGAAAGCTGAAGTATGGATACAAATTGCGCGCAATCGCGTACCGTCTCTCCAATGAATTGGCAATATTGGTACGTGCCGACATACATACTATTAAGCCGAAAGGGCTCATATATATTAAATACAAATAAATGTTTGTGTACGTTTCCAGTTGGGCTTTAACTTAAAAGTGTTTTTTTTTTAGTATGGTATACATGTGCATCACATATATAAGTTTTAAGAGATTTTTATTTTATAGATTGATATAGGAAATGCTTTAAAAATATGTTCCTGCGTAATAAAATCTTATTTTCCAGTTTATAATTATTAATGTTTTATATAAATTTGTAAAAACGATCTATTAGAAGATCCGTCTCAATTAATTTTAGTAAGCATTCTTTCATGGCTCGTTAATTTAAATGGCCATTTTGAAAAATAAACCTTAATGTAAGTTTTCAGATCATTTTCGAGTATGGTTTCATAACGGTTTTATTTCTAATATGATTATTTATTCTTTCACTGCTATATGTGCTTTATTGCTTTTAAAATTATTTTCATTTCTCATACAAAAACTTTCGCTACCAAAAATGCTAGTATTTTTAGTGACGTATTTAACTTTTATTGTAAATGGAAGTACTTAGTAAAGTGTATATGTAAAATTTAAATGATTTCCCAATACTACGACCATTGGCATTATTTCCTTAGTGTATGTTTAATTTTTTTTTCTCCTATTTATTGCATGATCACATTTAAGTCGAAATTAAAGGTAAGTGAAACCATAATTCTATGTCCTACTTTATGTTTATTAAGGTATATAATAGCAATAACCAATCATATTTATCATATAATGTATATATCCTAATGCTTGAAACTCTGAAATTATTTGTTTTAACAAAAATCTAAATTCCAACATTAAAAGTGATGGTTGAAGAATTATCTTGTGGGTCAGTCAAGGTCAGCTTAAATACTCGTGTTTGTAATGTGACTAATATTGTGTTGTTACGTCCTTATACCTATAATCACATTCTTTTCATAATTCTTGTATATTCTGTATATTATGTAAATAATTGTTTTTTATTTTGGTTTTCGTGATTTTTACATAATGGAGACTGGATTAACTAAATAAATTGAAATGGGTTATGCATTAATAATAGTTGTTTATTTACTACAAATTCTTTTACACGCACAATTCAATGTGGATAATCAAGTCTCTCCAAGACAACAAATTAAATTACTTTTCGTGGATTTTTATTGTGTTATTGTATAAATGTTACAACTACAGCATTTAAACAGTAGAGTACATAATATGAAAATAGCACGCTGAAACCCATTAAAAGTAGTTTTATTTATTGTTCTTGTAAAAAAAATGTGCTAACATTCTATGTGGTTTTGATTTTTTTCAAATGGTTCCAGGATCATAAGTGGCGGCAGAATAAAGTAGAGGCAAAGACTCCTTAGTCGGTGATGGACAAATATCTTGTCAGATACATTATCCTTATAGATGATAGCCATATAAAATATCTTTATATCTGACTATTTAATATATTTTGGTATTCAAGTATTGGGACTGTGGGTACGTTATGTATAATATGGGTGTAAATACAGTTTATAATATTAAACAATCATAAACGAAAAATTTTTATTCTCATTTATCACCTTTCGTATTTAATATTTTCCTGACATTTAAATTAACAAAAGAAAAATTAAACCATAAATAACTTAGGAACAATTATGTTTTTGTAAATCTTTAACAATATTTTATATATTCTTAAATGTAAACATTCTTTTTTCAATCTATATACAACTTAAACGTACTTTACCTACACTACTAATTGTATTACTATTTGTAAACAAACATGTTAAATATCCAAACGCGATATTGCATAATAAGTGTACTTCTATAACTAATATATGTATGTATATGTAAGAACTACACATAGCCTAACTACTTTAGCAGTATTATGACAAAGTTTAGAATATATGCTTGCCAGAAGCGGTATTCAGATTTAAGAAACAACTCATATTTGATCAATATATTATATTGTGAATTAAATATATTAACTCGGATCATCGTCACTTTCACTTTGAGATTTTTCATTGTAGTCGTCAACACGCGGCTTTTTCACTAACAGTCCTTGTCTCTGTAACTTTTCAAGAGCATCTAATGTGTTCTTTTTTGCTGTACTGATAACATTTTTTTCTTCCACATGTATGGCTTGCTTTAAACAGGTTTTTGCAACCACGAGCCCGGATATATTGTTCATTTTATTGAGTTGCTGCTGGGAACTGGTACTGACTTCGCGCATTTGCATCGCAGTGACCACACCTTTACCTTTAATGGTTTTAGTTACACTAGAAAAATTAGATTGACTTTGAGAGGCCGATGTATACTGCACCATTGTATCGTCCAAAGAATTTCCCATATCCATTGAAGACATGGTAGATTCTTTTGGTTTCTTAAAGCAGTTAAAATGTCCGGTCGCTTCATCTGCAACCCTTTTAGTGGCCTGATTTAATGCGAGGGGGGATATCTTTAGTTTTCCTATCATATGGTTTTTATTGTTATTTTGCGGACTAGATTTAGCAGGCGTAAGTTTTCGCACTGAAGACGTACTGGGAACCGGATTTCTTTGTAAATTGACAACCCCTCGTACAGGGACCAGCTGATTTGAGGGTTTCACAGTAGATGGCGCGGGGTGTCTCATAGGAGTTGCATTTCTTATTCTAGTGCCGACGGCGGGCGACGGCCTCACGATAGTCCCCTGTGCCCTATTAAGCATTCTTTGTGGCCGCATCATAGGTCTTTGAGGCCGAATATTGCTACTTTGTACCATTTCATTACTTGATTGGTTGACGGTTCTTATCGTTTTTGTAACTGTCGTCGTAACTTCTTCAATAACTGTTTGAGATTGAAACTGTTTCACTGTTTTAACGACTTGATTGGATGAAGTGCTAACATTTTTGTGGAGTGTTTGATTCATTGATGAACTGCTTTGATTTGTTTTATTAGGCGGCCGGAAGTACTGTGGGGGATTTGGTTTTGATTGTTTAATTGCAATTTGTTGATTATTACCATCTTCAAATACTTCTTTTTCTGAGGTTAAACTTGACTCGTCTTCAGAATCAGTTTTCTTGGCGCTCAAGGATTTTATTGTTAAATTTTTATTTAGTTTTTTAAAATTCTCTAAGCATGCGGGTGTTTTGGAAGTCGTAGGTTCTTCTTGTTTCTTCACCATAGCACTTTTAATTGGCTTTTCAAAATCTGCAAAATCTTCGTCGCTCTCCATATGGTTATCTTCATTTTCGCTATTAGATGCATGGGGGGATTCGACTATCGCATCAGTTCTGCTGTCGGGACATTCACTATCACTTACATCATTTTCATTTAATTCTGTAATTTTTAATTTCCCTACATAGTTTTCTGACTCACTATCATTAACTTCATCTTCATCAAATTCATCAAAACTACTGCACTGTTCATTGCTTGTCACGTTTGGAGAATTGTTTGATGTCACAGTAATATTACTACTCAAATTTTTAAGTTTATTTTGCAGATTTATACTTTTCTGTACATTTGGTGAATGTTTACCAAGTTTTACATGTTTTTCATTTAGAACTTCTGACCGGGTATTCGTATTTATAATTTTTTTGTTCTTCACCTCACTTACATTCACATTTTGTTGGTTCGATTTAGCTATTATATTTCTATTTGTATTCCGCATAGCATCTAAAGTGTGATTGGGTTGCTTGTCTTCACCATCACTATCCGAATCATCTATATTAAAAATTTCAACGTCTGAAGAATTTTTCCTAGCATTTGAAGGTAATATTTTTACTGACTGATTTGATGTTTTTACATTTGTTTTAGGTCGACTGTCGTTTTTGACAGAAGCTATAGATTTAGCAGTTACATTTGTAAGGCGCTTTAAGATATCCAAATTAGTTGATACAGATGGTGTATTATTTGAATGTTCTTCATTTTGCAATTTATCATCATGTTCTGTTTCGTTATCAATCACATTATTGGTTTCATTACCTTTCTGTTTACTTTGGCTAGTTGGCAAGTGTCTAATTTTTAATTTAACTCTTCGCATATTACTACTAGGACCTTTGAGTTCTTCTAAGTTAACAAATTCTGAATCAGAGTTTATATCATCAAAGTCGTTAAATTCATCGCTATCAACGTCAGAGTGCATGTGTTCCGAAGGGGACATCTTTGAAGGTTTTACTACCACTTGATTTAATATTTTAATAGATTTGTTGACATTTTGTTCTTTAGGAAAATGCTGAGAAACTGTAGGTTTTTTGGAAATACTTTCTTCTACTTTAGGTGAATGTGCACCTTCATTCTTGTCAATAGTTACTTTCGCTATTGGACTTTTGGGTTGATTCACTGGCTTCACAGTAATTAGATGACTTAAATGTTTTAAGGCATTTAAAGTGTCGTGTGCAAGATTGTCTGTATCTTTTTGATTAGTATTACCTGTATCATCAACATCCATGTCTTTTTCTGAAGATATTTCATCTCGTTGTATTATTTCATCATCTGCTGAAAAATCTTTTTTCAAGTCGTCTATTAGAGCAGATACAACTGGATCTGGCAATAATTTATTAGATTTTTTATCATTATTTATTTCTGATGGCGATAAAGTTTCATCGCTAGTACTACTAGTACTAGGTTTAACTAATTCTGAAGTATGCAGTTTACTTGTGTCACTTGTAATAGTGGTTTCGTCAGAGGGATTTTCCTGCAAGTTTGAATTAGAATCAGGATTATTTTCGTTATCTATTTGGATCTTATCAGTAAGTTCACTATCAGTGATACACATATGTCCATTAGCACTGCTATCATCAGTGTTTATAAGATTTGAAACTCCTTTGTTATTACTGAAGTCCTGGTCTCCAATATTATTTTCATTTGAATGGTCAGGATTGTCGTTTTTATTGTCAAGTGTATCTTCGTCCGTGTGTGAATTCTGAGCCATACTTTTTTTTACTATTTTTATTTGACTATTTCCCTGATTTAGCAACTTTGATAATAATTCATTTTGATTGCTTGTGATATTTGCTTTTGTTACCTTAATTTTTCCCATGTCATTTTTGTCAAATAGATTTAACTGATTTTTAGATTTTGATGTAATAGTAATGCCATGTTTTTTCAACTTTGCTAGGTCTGCATGAACTGCTTTAGATTGTCCTTTTGTAGGTAATTTTTTACCTTTAACTTTTTTTAGAACAACTTGTGTTGGTACTTCCTCTATTCCCTGAACGTCGAGACCATCGCCAAATACATCTTTATTCATATTTAAAAACTCATCTAGAGTTATTGCTGCCTTTTTGGATTTCTTATGTTTTTTGTGCTTTTTTGATTTCACTTTTGGTTCATTGTCTCCTGTATTCATCACCAATTGTAGAAAGCTGTCCTATAAACATATAAATAATATATTAAATATTTGATTGATTAAAATATAATTTTATCATATTATTGAAAACTACATATTTTAAATATATATAATTATTCTTACAATGCCATCAGTATTTAGATTGGAGACGTCTTCTTCTACTTTCTCCATAATTGGTGCCACTGCTTCGAGTGAAAAATCAGTTACATGCTCTGCTCTGCAAAAATAAGTAACAAAATGACTTTAAATAAACAGTAAAGACAACAATAAAGTTTACTATTAAAATAAATTTATGGGATGGAGGGCAAGGACAGCTGACAACAGTCTAGTGTCAAGACACTTCACTCTTTACTCTCTGTTCGAATTTGAGACGTGGCAGCATCATTCACCACCCAATGTTACTTAAAACTCAATGCCATAACTTGCCCTAGCAAACTGAAGTGAAAACAATTCATTACTCCGATTGGAGATCAGATGCTGTTCTACTACTCCATAATGGTAATACTAATAGAATTTTTTGTTAAATGACAACATAACTAATTTCAGGTCATTTAATTTTTCTAAATTATTTTAAACCCTCGATGTTTTCTTTTTGTTTCAGATGAATCCCAAGTAATATGTTAGTTTATAGTTCATTTTAATAACTATAGAATAAAATTTCATAATTATAATTTGTTTTTAGCCTCACATGGTGTCCCCCGACTTCCGCCGCTTGAACTACACAATTACTTATTTACTAATCTGAATGACTTTCGTGATCTAATAAAATTATAATTTTAAAGACAAAATCCGCACATTGACAACTAAAGTATTGGACAATTTAATAATTCGATTTTTATTTATAAACCGATTAAAATAAAACTAACACAAAATGTTAAAGGAAGGTTTCTAAAATATAAAAGTGAAAACTGCTCTTAAAAGCAAAACATCGTGAAAAGCGATTACATGACCTTTGACTATTTGTTGTGTTATAGTTTAAGTCAATTTTGGTTTAATAAAATAAAAAAAAATAAGTAAATAAAATGAGTTTGAACAATTCTTTTTATTTTTAATATTTTTTTTTAAGTTGCTGTCCAGTGTTATTATTAGTGTTATATATATAGTTAAAGGAGATCCTATAATTAATGTACTTACATTTCATTTTTTTCACTATATAAATCATCCGTAGAATGAAACATGAGATGTACTTCATATGCATCTAAGTGGTAAAAAATTGCTTCACATAAGGGACATCTCAAAATATCACTTGGACTTTGATTTTCATCACCATGGTCATCAGTCATGTGTTTCTGTTAATATATATAATTATGATATTATAAAGATGATTATACATACACATAACTATGCACTTTATTCACACACTGCAGGGTAGGCAGAGGGAACCAAGTATTAAGACACTCCATTCCCCACTTTCCATTGAATTAATAGAATATAATGATTAAATGATAGCAGCCCTTATTTCGATGTCCTATTAAACAATCTTTAACAATGATACCATTCAATTGCAGTATCAAGGTGGTATAGGACAGCATTGTAAATTCAAAAACTGTGAGTTGTTTCCAACTTAGGGAATTAAATTGATACTTTGTCATGATATGGTGTGGTGTTAAGTTCTACCACATCAACATTCAATCACTCAGGTTGGAGTGGAAAGTGGAGAATGGAGCGTCTTGATACTAGGTTCTCTCTGTTTACTCTGTGATAAAACTTTAATAATGATAGCTTCTATTCATATCTTTATTTATAATATTAAAAAAAACAACTTACATGTAAATTAACCTTGTTGTTATATTCTTCTCCACAGAAAGAGCAATAATAAATTTGTACCATTTCCTAAAAAAATATATATATAACAAATAACACAACAACTTATTTACAATTCAAATAAAAAGGACCTACCATTTGGAGATAAGTTTGTAAATATATCAGAAAAAAACCATGTTAACATTTTTATGTAGTTAAAAAGAGAAGCAATACCTGATTATAAGTTTTAACTTTTTTTGACTGGCCTATACTTGGTAATTCTGTATCTTGACGATGAAAAAATTTATTATGATAAATCATTGCAGATGGCCCAAAAAAATCTACTTCACAACAATCACAGTGAAAATCCTTTGTATCCGAAGGTTCGTCATTTTCGTGATTTGAAAGTATATGCTTATTATAGAGATGCTGAAAAAAAATACTATGAGTTAAAGATCCATTACAATTAAAAATAAAACTGCAATTCTAATCTTTTCTAAATTATTTACCTTCATAGTAAATAGTTTGCCACAAAAAGGGCAGAAATATTTAGCGTCATGATCTGGATGGGCTTTATGCTTGTGTGTTATTGCTTTAGATATAGTAGGAAACACTTCTTCACAAACATCACAACTAACTCTCTCATTTTCATCAGATATTTTTTCATCAAAAATTTCATTTTGAGGCTTGCTTTTATTCTTAATTGATTGGTTGAAATTAGGATCACCATGTTTTCTAAAATAATATTTTTTCTATAACAATATTTCAATAAAAGATTGTAAATAAATATTTTATAATAACACCAAAATTTTACCTAAAGTGAATTTGTAAAGTTTCTTTGTCGTCAAATATTTCTTTACAGAACACACAATCAAATTTTTGTTCTGTTGTCATCATGAAAACATTAAATATTTTATTTTTCCTAATCACTAAGAAAGCGTCTGTGTATTTTGACGGGAACCACTATAATTTATCCATTTCTTACAACTCAAAGTATATAACTTACTATTAAGAGTTAAATTAAGTTTTTAAGTAATGACTACAAAAGATGGTTTGTCTAATATCTTATTTTTGTATATAAAACATATTTATATAGAATTTTAAATAAAAGTCCATAATTATAATCACTTCGCTCAGTTTACGTCCTACAGCTACCATATAATATTATTCTATTTTAGTCTTTGATAGTCAGTGTTGCTATTATAATTGTCACAAATATCTAACCATAGAGTAAATAAATTGTAACTATAAAATGTCCGTTTAAATGGGGTGAGTAGCAAGTTTTTATATAATAATTATATTATTATAATTAATTGATTGATTTTATAGTTTAGTTAGTTTTTCTAGTGTATTTACTATTTTATTTAAAAAATATAGTAAGTACATACTAGAAAATCAACATATAGCGCATAGTGTCACCAAAAACCAACACCATGATATTCATGAGACTCCATTTATTTTGGCATGAGATAAAATGTAAACAATACTGTTTCTACAACTTTTATGTAACTTTTTATTTTCTATTTAATTTTATCCTGGTTTACATGAGTAAACATGAGTTTGAAAATATAAAAAATCTATATAACAAAAACAAAATAATCTGAAAACAACTTAACACTTAACAAAACAAGAAACTTAACCAACAAAAATAACAACGGAATCACAACAATACTAAGATAGTATGAGAAGGTTAACTGATAGTGAAAATGGAGGATATTATGACCGATGACTAAACATCACATTTTAATGTAAAATGTTCGCAGTACCTGTGCTCTATAATTTATTATTGTAGTTTATTTTTATAGTATTAAAATGCTTCTCAAGTTCGAGAACAAGTTGGCTTTTGGATGTTTTTTACATGTCAAGTATTTAAACATTATTATTAAAAATTAAGAAAATAATTTATGATATTTATGATGTCGTAAACTAGGATAAATGGATACATTTTTAGATTTGAAATCAGATTTTTACAATATTCCTAGCTTTGAACACGAAAACAATCTTTATTTTTGATTATTACATTCTTTTCTTTTTTCTTAATTTTTATAAAATTGCACATTGAAAATATAATTATAAAACCCTTTTCATCATCGATGACATCAATGAATTTAAAAAATATTTTGTCATTTTCTAATAAGTTTTATAGACATCGTTCAATAAAATTATTTACATCTATAGGTGTTTTTTTTACTTAATGTATTATATTAGAGATCAGTGCACAGGGGCACAAAGTGTGACTGTAAAATCGACCGGTTGTGGGTTCAATGCCCACTCGAGGAGATGCAATATTTATTTAGATTTATATTTCCATTTCTTCACTCTGGTGTCGAGGCAAAGCGCGACGTTGAGTTTCTCCACTTAACACGCAATGCCTCCAGAACTCGGCGGAAAGTGGGAAACGTAGTGTCTTAACACTAGGTTCCCTCTGCCGACCCTGCTGTGTGCGGGATACAGCGTAAAGCTGTTTTTTATTAAAATAATGACTCGCACCATGAACCTCAAAAGATCAGATCAGACTGACTAAGGTTCAGATTCCAAGAGGTCAAGGAGGTCTCTAGGTTTCAATATTGATTTCAGCCTGCATCAGGCCTTTTGGATACCATTTTTTCCTTATAACTTTGATAGAGGGCAACAGATTAAACGGAGAGCTATAGAGCATTTAGCCTCACTTGACCATTTAGAAAAATAGTTTTGACTGCACTTCAGTGTATAAGCTGGGCATTGTGATAAAACTGAACTTTGTAGCTTATTAATATTATTAGTGACAAGTACAAGACATGTATGGTACATGTCACTAATGAATTCGACGACTCTCTATGAGATCGTTGTCGGTGACACCAAATACTTTCCACTTAGAGTTATTGTTCACAAAAGAGCGGCTTTTAAAAAAATACATGCAATGTCGTACTAGATACTATCTCAGCTCACATCCAGGACCAGCCTCCAAGGCTGGTGATGTATTCCAACATAGTGCTCACTGAGGAGAGCCGTGTCATGAGCGAGCAGAAAGTGACCGAGTACTTACTTTTTGCTCGTACGCCGAGAGTAAAGGCTGGCCTTTAAGTAAAAAAAATAGCTTGGAATCATTATGTATGATTACGACGTCACTGCTGCGTAACTCAAGCTGCTTGTATACAAGAGAATGATCTGACCACTTCTTAAATATATCAGCAAATGCAAAATGCATGCTAGCACTACCTCGGCACTTTCAGACATGGAAAAGAATATCTTGAAGTGAATGTGCAGCGTAACGTGGTCCGATAAAAAAAAATGTAAAAATAAAAACCCCGACTGCAGAAAACTAAAAAGAAAATAAACAAGCCCAACAGTTTATTAGGATTAACGATACCTCATATGTGTAAATCCGTTCAGTGGTTCTGGAGATATGAGGTAATAAAGAATATATTATAAATACATACATACAAAATACGCGCGAAAAACATAACCCTTCCTTAGCAGTCGGGAATAAAGCAATTTAATGTAATAATAAAACTGTTTTATTTACCTAGTAAATAATTTAATTTAATAATTTTCTGCAACCTTCTAGCCTTAGGTTGGCCTAGTGTTAAGACTTAAGACACTCTTTTTCTCACTTTCCGCCGAATTCTGCATTACGTGTTTAGTGGCGGTACTCAACGTCAACAAAATGGAAATACTAATGTCAATAAATATTTCATTTTCTCAAGTGGCCTCGATGGCACAACCAGTCAGCGGTTACAGTCACACTTTGTGCCCCTGCGCCACGACTGGCCTCACTACATTAATATATTTAGAGGTTTAATAATAATTATTAACTCTCGAAAATATAAAAAAAAACGGGATACCAAAATTGACTTCGTGTCAGTATCGAAAATACCAGTTTCGCAATGGTTCAACCCCTATATTTTGCCAATTCTTAGGTGTATATAGAGCGCCGAGGATTTTTTTGATGTAACCCCTAGCCACGCTAAGAGCGATCTATTAATACGAGCAAATGTCAATACAGATGTGATTGTGATGATAAGTTCAAGGTTACATAAAAAGCTGTCTGCAGAGAAAGTGCAGCCTTTGTAATTGATAGTTTATCGAAAAACTTGACAGATGTCGCTTTTGTCTTAAATTGTAAAAACATTTTGACTCCCAATTATTAGATACAGACACGGATAGTATGTGGTATTAATATTTGATATTATTTCCCAAATGTAGTATTTATTAGATCTAGGCATTAGCATTAAAAAAAAAGTAGAACAAAATATTATCTAACAATAGGATTTTATGTTACGAAAAACAATACTTCAATATTTTAAATAAGAAATTTATGTAAATTATTATAAGTACATAGGTACCTATTACCACATCACATTATTTTTATTTATATTTCTAATGAATATATAACCAATCATCTTTTGACCAGCAAACAGCAACTACCTAAGTATGATAATTTTATACTAGTCATCGATAAAGACGGTCGTATAGCTAACCTAAAACTCTGACATTTTTGTTTAAATTTAAAGAGTAAACATTGTCATATAACACTATATTTTTAATATTTTTTAATTTCGTTATTATTATAAGTTTTCATGATGGCAAAAGTGTTCTCGACTAATTTCATTATAAAACGTTTTTATTCTGGCGTGTCAAATAAGATAAGATCGCAGAAGTATGTACTTACAAAGTATTTTGTAGGGGAACCGAAAAAAACTGATTTCGAAATAATGGAAGAAGAGCTACCTGAACTTAAAGATGGGGGTAAGAATTAAATTATTTTGTATAACTGAGCAAGCATATAAAAGATAATTATTTATGTTATTAAATTATGTTTATATGCGAGTAGAGTATTTAATTAGTGTTGCTAGTTAAATGTTTGGCAGTTCTCCAAAACGCACAAATTTCAATGTCCTTGTACTCATTAATAGTAAATAATTTTAATAAGATGAATATCATATTAAATACTTAACTAAATAATAAACAAGTCGTCTAGACAAGTTTAATGATTTAGTATATACAAAAATATATTTTAAGAAAAAACCTTCAAAAAATTGAATATTTTACGTGGAGATTTAGTGTGTTCTTAGCTAATTTCTTTTCAAAAATATTCGTAACTAAACTTTATTAATTTTATTTGCAATTTTTAATGAAATAAGTACATACTTAAAGGTTTTAATAATAAAACGTGCTTATAATTTAGGTGTAGCTACACAAAAATCAGTTCAAAATCAGTCATTGATCGAGCTAGCTTTTGTTTTAAATATTGCCACGAAAATACGTTATCTAACGTAGTGTTTATTTTGGCTTATAATAATTAAATTTAATTTCCGACGGTGCAACTGCCGCCACGGATGCTTGAACAATTTATAAATAAGTCTTAAATTGGATTCTCCTAATTTTAGCACATGAATCGTCATTGATATCTTTATTTACTATTTTTAGATTCAAAATGTTAAGGCAATCGTTAATATATGCTTTTATTGACATTTTGAACAAATCTGTAACCAGCAAATTTCATGTACTTTGAATGAGTTTTTCATAAAATTCCAAGGTGTTTTATGTAAAAACATCATTGGTTGCGACGTCATTGTTAGTAAAATAGTAAAAGATGGCAATGACGCTGGAGGAAAAGTAGCTGAAGACAATGATTTGATGGCTTTTAGAGTAGACTGATGTCAGGCTGTAGTCCTGAATTTTAGACATATTTCTAATAGTACTGGTACTCACTGATGGGTCGTGTGATGAATTTTTAATGTTTAAACCAGCTATGACAAAAAATTTACGTAGTACCTAAATTTTGTTCGTGAATTTTTCTCGGATTTTATTCTTTTGAATCTTTTTGGTATATCACTTCTATGACATTTAGTTTCAGTGTAATGGAAACGTTATAAATAATATTACTGTTTTTAGCATATAGAACAGTACAAAAATAAGCTACTTCAACGTAAATTTTATATTTAGAGTTAATAAAATATATCTTTAATTTAACGATTTTTATTAATATTCTTTAGTTGTTTTTATAATTTTTTTCATTATTCTTTGTTTTTTACATCTCACTTTACCCCTAGCGGGGTAGTCAGAGAGAACGAAGCGCCAACAGCACTACTCTCTGTATATTTTACTTTATTAACTGTTACCACTCGTCAATCTCTTTATAAATGCCATGTTTTTTCGTGACCTCTGTATATATCTTTTCTCCCGAGCGAGGGTTTGGGATTTATAAGACCCGATATTATGGTTAGGTTTATCCACTCTTTACCCAGATGCAGCTGACTTCGATGCATGTCCATTCTTGACATCGGAGATTCCCCCAATACCGATGCTTCCCCTTTTTTGAACAATGTATGTTAAATCTCAGTTACTATCTAGTTTTTATAGGTCTACACACTGCAGAGGAAAATTATGTTTCACTGGTCTTAATAATTGGATTTACTTTCTTATTAGACTTAAATATAGTTTTAATAGAAGTTTTTCTCTTAAAATGCTCTTAAAATGTTGCAATTCTGTCTGTTTCAAAAGTTGTTTTACATATGGTAGAAGTCCCGGTTGTCTTTCTACGAGAGGGTCTTCTGATAACGTAGGATCTTATCTTGCTCTGATGAAAGGCATTCTTCACCTATCAAAGCTCGTCCCCTAGGTGTACAGCGTCGCAGAGTTGTTGGACTCTTTGGAATAAAGATTTGCCAATGGTAGAAAAACGTGGGTAAGATTCACTATTGAAGTATGTGAGTATGCTTTCTTTGTTAGCTAACTTAAGATCTTTCAGCCCACAAATAAAATGGTAAGAGTCCATGGCATGTTGAGTTTATACCTCGGCGTATCGATTTGGCTAGCTATTGAAGATACAGTCAGTTTAGTCTTATTGTGTATTTTCGTCAACCCATATAATTTAGGATATTTTACATATATAGTTACGAGGGATTTAATGTTACATATCTTACGTTTCTTTCATTCTTCTTTTGCAACACCTACGTTTCGCTGCCGTATATCAGCGTCGTTCGTCAGCATTGCACAGTGTTCCTAAACGTGTAACTATTCTGTTATTTCACGGTCTCACCAATGCATCGAAGGCACCGCTAAGTCTGTTACCGGCAGCAATACGCCTGTGCGTCTTTTCTTCATTTCTTTCAAATGCAAGAATAGGCTCTGGTCCTTCTTTACTTGGGAAGGAAATTTTCCCTCGCATGTCACTTTGTGTCACTGCATGCTGCCAAGTTGACATGGCGCAACCATATTCAATACGTGAGATTCAATAATTTTTCTTCTCTACTACTTCTTTACTAAAACCTCGTTGTCATTTACCACATATTTCTGTCGCTGCTTTTCTTATATAATTTCCGTTTTCTGTTTCAAAGATGTCTAATATTTTGAAAGTACTTATTCCTCTTTGATCGATGGATCTTAAAACTTTCAGTTACTTATGCGATAATTCGACTCCAAGTTTGGACGTCTCGTACTTCAAAATGAAACAGACTTTTTATTATAGCAACGATTACATATTGGTCTGTTCCCAAGATAGCATCCTAAGCACGCGTGTGTCCATAACTTAACCTTAAATATACTGATCCGCTAGGAATAAGTCAATCATACTTTTCACGGTGAGAATATAATAGAACGTGCAAATGGATTGATGATGAAGGAATGGCAAAAAAGATTAATGATGAAAAAGTGAGCGGTAATAAAGATAGGGGGGAGACCTCAGTTGACCTTCGAAAATACAGCAACAAAGATAATGAAGGAGAAAAATCACGTAAAAAGCATAAGGACGCCCCAGATGGCATGTATGAAAAGTTGATGATAGTGGACAAGGTGAAAGAGGTATATAGAGACCGTAGCGTTTGGGTTCTCTAACTTGCCCACTAGTAATTCAGCGTGAAGCTAAATAAGTAAGTATTTAATTTCAATTCTGTTGTAAAGAATCATTGTTGGTACCACAGCATCATTTTTCTCCAGTTGCTTATCATTATTCTACACTAATCGTCATTGTCCGTATTAACACATTTTTTTAAAATTCCATTTATAAAATAAATAGGGGTTGTTCATAGATGCCACTTCACTAATCCGACGTAAAAACTTAGCCACCAGAGCTCACGATGCGTGCCCGAATGCCGCAAACAGTAGAAAGTTAAACAATCTTAGGAGACAAGTCAAATCCCAATTTGAACAGCTCAGAGGTGAGTCTTGGGATAGTCGACTTAAAGGACTCTCGCCATCGTCCCAGGCGTACTGGGCGCTGTCGAGAACCTTTCGATCCGACACAGTGGCGACTATGCCACCTCTAACAAAACCCGATAACACGATAGCGGCCGACGACACTGAAAAGGCAGAGTGCCTAGCGGACAGCCTAGAGGCACAATGCTCACCGAGCACTCTACCATGTGACCCGGATCACTTGTCGGAAGTGGACTCCGAGGTCATAGAGTGGGCTTCGATGCCCCCGACTAGCGAACCGGTTCGCCCCACGGACATAGACGAGGTTAAGTCCATTCTCAAGGACCTAAACCCAAAAAAGGCCCCGGGGCCCGACAAGATCCTTAATAAAGTTTTAAAGTCCCTTCCGATACACTTTGTATGATTGCTAGTCCTAATTTTCAATGCTCTTTTAGCAGGTTGCTCCTTTCCTATCGAATGGAAGGAAGCAATAGTTATAGGCATTCGCAAGCCCAGAAAACCTGCCAACCTTCCTTCCAGCTACAGACCCATCAGTCTTATTAGCAGTTTAGGGAAAATCTACGAGAGAATCGTTCTCAGTAGATTAGAGGAAATAGTCGAGGCAAAACAACTGTTCATCAACGAACAGTTCGGTTTTAGATCCCACCACTCGTCCATATACCAAGTTCACCGGCTTACGGAACATATCGCGAAATATAACGTCCGTAGATCGATTCGCAGCGACACGGCTGCCATCTTCTTAGACATTGCCAAAGCCTTCGACAAGGTCTGGCACAACGGCCTGCTCTTCAAGCTCCGTCGTATGGCTCTGCCAGACTCTCTCGTTCACATCATTCGGGAATACCTGTCGAATCGCACGTTCCAATATAGATTAGAAGGGACACTATCGTCCTCTAGACCCGTTCGCGCCGGAGTCCCGCAAGGCTTCACTCTTTCACCGTTACTATACGCGCTTTACACTAGCGACATTCCGCGTACCGATAAAGTCGAACTTGCGATGTATGCCGACGACACCGCCCTTTACACCACGGATTGTTCCGTTTGGATCCTAGCCGAAAGACTGCAACGAGCTGCCGACGCCCTAGGCGATTGGTTCAGCAAGTGGCGGTTCGAGATTAACCCGGAGAAAAGCGTAGCCGCCCTCTTTCCTCGTAAGCGTTGCGAGACCGTCTCGACTATTTACCTACAAGGCAAACCGATCGCCTGGGAATCCAAGGTCAAATACCTAGGCGTCGTATTAGATTCGAAACTCTCTTTCCGGCCGCACATCACATATATCAGGAACAAAGCCACATACGTCATGAGCAGGCTGTATCCGCTCATCTGCAAGCGGAATAAAATGTCACTTCGTAACAAGCTGACATTGTACAAAACTTGCATCCGTCCCGTCATTACCTATGCTTGTGTCGTGTTCGCACACACCAAGATAGACCTCCTTCAGAGGGTTCAAAATAAGTTCCTACGAATGGCATCCGGATGCCCACGGTATGTACGCAACATTGACCTACATAAAGATTTCGAGCTAGAATCGCTCAAGGAATTCTGCAAGCGCCTGGCCAAGCGCTACTACGAGCGTGCAGATTCCCATTCCAACCCACTCATTGTCGAAGCGTGTAAGTACGCTCCTCACCCACATCCACGTCTTCGACGCCCTCGAAGCGTGCTTCTGGACCCCGACGATCCTATCACTGCTGCCAACGCCCAATACACTGGGAGAATTCACTCCTCAGTCCCACGTCCCACTCTCCGCCGCCGTAAGAGGCGGCGAGGCCAGTCATATCTCACGGCACGCCCGCGCCTCAGCGCGGCGGGGCCCGACGGTCGTAACCCGCTATGATCAGCGTACGCGGGGTATTCCCCCGCAATCGCCAACACTTCACGAGCGTCCATCAAGCTCGTAATTTTTTCTTCAGAGGCGAGCTACACTCGCCCCTCCCAGCCCGGTGACGCTGTCAAGACCATTCTAGGTCAACAGCATTAAGTCCATTCGAAAAAAAGATGCCACTTCAAAAAACTTGCATTATAATATCCAAGCTTACATCTCACAGCAAAATTACGGCTTTACACGCTGGTTTTAAAAAAGACATAATTTTTGGTTCAAAATAACAATTTTAGGAGAACTGCCATGTTGTTATTGTTTTTCTGTTCTAGTGTTATGAAAAAATAATTAGTGAAAAACAATACTAAATATATACTATGTATAAATATTTAATAGGTAAAAAAATATTTATCTATGTAAGCATTAATATACAGGAGATTTCATATAAAAAAACCTTATTTCTGTTGTTTGTATGAGTAATCATTCTATTATAATATATACTTTTTTATTTTTATGAATTTACTTGATATATTTACAAATAATATAGTGGTGTTAATGTTACGAATCATTATAAATAATGCCTTTATTGATCATTTGGTACATACCATAAATACGGGGATTTAAGCATAACCATATATATTGTAACATTAATATTTATAATATTTTTTTTATCTTCGCACTGTATATCTATCTAAGCAGGATCCTGGGAACCTAGTGTTAAGACACTCAGTGCCCATTAACTTCCCATTCTTCACTTTCCGCCAAATTCTGTGGAGTGGCCAAACTCAACACTACGCTTTGCCTCGTTACCATAACGAGAAAATGAAAATAACAAATATTTCATTTCCTCGAGTGGAAATCGAACCCACAATTTGTTGCGATTACATTTGCACACTTGTGCCCTTGCGCCACGACTGGCCTCAGTTTAGTATACGATTCTATTTTGTATAATATATTGTTAGAAATCGGAAGCGGGTAACGTTTTTAAAAAAACACGTTAAAAACACACATCGTCTATATGATTTTAAACTATTTGGAAAGGGATGCTATGTAATTGCAATAAGTGATATGCACTAGTTTCCTTCCAATAGGGGCCGTCACTTACAAGCAATTGCCCCCGATTGACACAATTCCACTGCTTTAATAGTTATTTTCCACCTAAATCTACCCTCTTTTACACGAATACGCTAACAATATTATATTATATTATATTTGTGTAATAATAATGCCATTTCATATAATTATACAGGTGTCCCTTTTTTTTTAAGAAATATTGACTGAAGCAGAATACCTCAGCGTTGACCCATACATGCGAGCTTACATGATTGGATATAAATTGCCAGCTGAAATGATTGGCGGCCAAGTAGCGAAGTATGTTTTTATAAAATGATATAATTTAATTATATGTATTATCAAATATCATGATAAATTGGTTTGTATCATAAATTTTAATATAATATAAGTTTTTTTTATGATGATCATTTGAATATTAAAGAATTATATACAGAGTGTTTTTCTCAGCACCACTTTAAATGAAACCACAGTTTTAACTACTCTATAAAAGCCGTATACAATTATTATTATTTTTTTCTCAAAAATGAATATGTAATTTTTTAAACAAAATAAATATAACGCCATTTGTCAAGAACGACACAAGCAGATATAAACCTATCAAAGGGAATACGCCTCATTCCGAAATCGATTGTTGTTTAGGTATTGGCGGCAAAGTTCAAAGTTGTTTAACCTTTAGTATTTTTTTTTTGTAGTAGTATGTGCTTAAGTTATTGGTATCTATGCTTAACTGCGTCACACGAAATACAGGTATGGATAAACATCGTAAAATGAAAAAAAAATCCTACATCTAAACTGTTGAGGTCTGAGGTATCTTATATCGAATAATTTCTTTAGGTATGGGCTTAAAATATTTTAACCCTATACGCTGTTCCCGTAAAAGAAGCGCTGACGCTTCCACCCTGTACATGTATTTAGGAACGTTTTTTCACATCAAAACACACTGAAATAAAATTAAAATTAAATAATAATATTGAAGTTACGTTAAACAATGTTTTGACACTATTCCTCAAAACATACGTAGTATTTTCGATTTCCGCTTATAAGTGAATTAATTTTTCGCGATGCTAATTGCTACTATTTTATAAAATATAAAGTTGGTGTGCGTGGCAAAGAAGTGACACCAAGAACTTTCCAAAACATTGCATATTTGGAGAATGCCATTATTCTTTGCATATCAAAGTAATAAGTTAACATCCTATGGTATACCAAATACAATTATTAATTTTATAAATACGTAATCATTTTAACAATTTACTTTTGATAATAGAGTTCCGTTATTAAGGCATTTTTTGCATATAAACATATAAAAGGAGGCCTGACGTCGCTTTTTATTTACGTCGCGTATTTCGAGAACATAATTATGTCGTGAATACGAGGACTGCCTGTATATAACATTCTTTAATTTTACGTACTGAATTAATTAAGAACTATATATCTATTTTGGATGAACATATTGTAAGAGAAAACTTTTGGTTTAAAACTTTAACTTTAGCTGTTATTTATGGAAAATAATAAAACCAAATTCTTATTAAAATAATATTTTACAGGGTAATTGAGAGTCGTAATAAGGATATTCCCGTAGGCAGCTACGTAACCGGTATGCTTGGATGGTGTACTCATAAAATAATTAATCCTAGTATTGTTGACCCTGCTAGCATGCTACCTTTGACCGTCGTACCAGATATCAAGCCACATCCAGTATCTTTAGCATTAGGTATCCTTGGTATGCCTGGGTAAGTTAATGGACCAGCGTGGTAATACTCTGACTTTACTTTATTGAAAGAATTCATCATCTTTGATTGAAAAATAATAACTAAATCATATTTACTTTTTGTAATTGTGTAACTTAAATATAAAAAATTAAATCAGCTTCACGCTGTATTGAGCACATAGCAGGTTAGGCAGAGGGAAACTAGTGCTAAGACATTCCATTCCCCACTTTCCGTCGAATTTGGAAGGTATTGCGTGTTGAGTGGCAGAACTCAACGCCGAGCTTTGCCTCGACACCAGAGCGAAGAAATGGAAATATAAATTTAATAAATATTTCATTTCCTCGAGTGGG